>NBZA01000969.1:0-151992 GCA_003054995.1 Aleochara bilineata
GGTTACTAGTATCCGAGAAATAATGCCGTGACCGCGAAAAAAGCACTTTCCTCCAAAGTGCGTCGCGTTGCACAACGGCGTCGGCGCTGCTGGCGGTTGGAATTCAACGTCTTGTAAGGGTGGCGTGCTTTTGAGCTTTACAAATCTGTTGATCGTGCAGCATCAGCTTCAGCGATGCGCAATGCAGCACAGAGTGCTTAGGGGTTACCTACATACCATAACCCTGCCATCATACCTCGTAATAATAATAATAATAATGCCCCCGTGGCATTGTTTCTTCTTTATGTGATTACACATCACGCGGGCGGCGCCAGCGTAGCACTTCTATAGTATCGGTTGATAAACGCGCGCACGCCAGCACGACATTATATATTTTACCTTTATTACGGGTAATTAATATCGTGTTCTTTATTATCTCATATATACCTTGGCTGCTGCGGCGTTGTGCACCGGCGCTTGTCGTGTTATAAAAGGATTTTTCCCTCCGCAGGCATCAATCCTTATTATTATGGTTTGCTTTGCCACCGCCACCGCCGTGTCTCGGCTGCCACCACGAGCTTGAGATGGCATTTTCACGATGCCAATGGTAATTTCGTCAATCCAATTCGCAATACGTTTACAGTTATTACATAATTTACTCGTCTTACACATACTTCTTGTATATCGATAAACTCGATGAATTATTACCCATTGCGTTCTGCAGTGTATTCCAACGCGGTGGAGGCAGGGTTTTATTATTGCAAGAAAGACTAATTCATTGTCGAATATTCCCAGTCTCTTTAAAATTGTCAGGATTTATTAGGTACAATAAACAGTCCAGGAGCGCGTGGTTGTTTATAAAAACCACTCTCTTCGTGTAACAAAAAAGCGTTTGTTTTAATTTGGAGCGAATGAATTTTTAATTAGATCCATGTTAAAAATACGAAACAAAAGCAAGCAAGCAGCCACTGCGGAGAATGGGCAAGCGGCGTGCGTTGTTGTTTTTGCGCTGATGTTTTAGAAGAAAAGAAACTTGGCAGGAATGAATACTTGCTCGAAAAATGGAACGTGAAACTTCTCTGCCCTGCCATTGAATTCGCGCCTGCCGTCATTATCAAGCGCGTTGTTCTCCATTGTGCGCGGCATTAAAAATGTTTAAGATTATTATGAAAAGATGCTTTCTTGCCTGCTTGCCCTGCGTTGCGTTCCTGCCGAAGATGTTGTAATTTTAAAACTTTTCCAATATGGGCGATCTTTTGTTGCTTATAACATCTTGACACGAACCTTTATATAATACATGACAGTATGTTGTGGATGAGTTTTTCTTGCAAGTTGTTAAAGTAGATAATTTCAGAATGAACATAGTACAGTATGTACTTATACCTTGATATATTGCACTTAATAATTCTACCTCAGATAAATAAATAAATATGCGGTGAAATATGGACAGCCGCTTAGACCCTACTTTGCTTGAACCATAGTTGGGTTGCTGCTTGCTTGCTTGCTTGTTGGTAGGTTGGCGGGTTTCGTGTTTGGGCTTTCATATGAAAATGCATGCCTTTTGATCTAGTTTTGCGCCGCGTATCTATACCTCACTTCTCTTTGAAAACAAATTTATAAAGCTGGGTCTTGTATCCTCTTTATAAAGAGGAAATATTTCGCTGGCGGCAGGGCAAGTGGAATTAATTAAACTTGGTAATTAATATATGTCTCTGCGGTTGGAGGGTGTGGTGTTAGCTTTACCTGTGGAGTTTCGTTTTTGAATAAATTGACTTTTGAATGATATCTTGTTTATTTATGTTTGTGTGTGTTTGTTTGCTACAGGTGAAGTTGGAGCAGAACGTCGGGAAACCGTCGCGTGTCATTCACATTCGCAACATACCCAACGATGTCACCGAAGCGGAGATCATCCACTTGGGCATCCCCTTCGGGCGGGTCACCAACGTGCTGGTGCTCAAGGGCAAGAATCAAGCGTTCCTCGAGATGGGCGACGAAACGTCGGCCACCACAATGGTGAACTACTTCAGCAGTTGCATGGCGCAATTGCGCGGTCGTGCCGTCTACGTTCAGTATTCTAATCACAAGGAGCTCAAAACTGATCAAACACATTCGAACGCTGTAAGTTGATTGTTCTTTCTTTCATTTTTGCTGCACTTTGCAAATTGATCTTGGTCTGTGTATGCAAGTGTCGCAATTGTCAATTAGCCGAAATGGCAGGCAACCGCGTTTTTCAATATTGCAATATTGGAATTGAATTATGCGGCCGGGCGGGCAGCCTGGCGGCCGGTGAATTATTAAGCACACGGCAATTTGCAATATTGTGTTTGGAATTGAAATTGCCGATTCGGATGGTCGTCCATCGCCTATCTGTCTATCTATAGGTATAAGGCCTCGGCACGCGGTCCGGAAGAAGGGCGCAGTAGAAATTTCCTTTTATTCGAATTAAAAGTTCATTGCTGCGGAGATCGAGCCAGGTTAAGTGTTTTCTCTGTTTCGTTCACGGTCGTCGCTGTTTTAATTGATTTACGCCCAGTTTATTTTCATCGGGCGCTCGCTTGCAGTCCGGGATGGAAAGGGTGCGCTTTGCAGATATGTAAATTTCAATCAGGACCTGTTTGCTTGTTGCTCCTGCGAATAATATTTATGCGATCGCCTC
Source organism: Aleochara bilineata (assembly GCA_003054995.1). Classification (NCBI taxonomy): domain Eukaryota; kingdom Metazoa; phylum Arthropoda; class Insecta; order Coleoptera; family Staphylinidae; genus Aleochara; species Aleochara bilineata. The sequence continues at coordinate 2,636 of NBZA01000969.1, forward strand.
GCCGACCCGCACCTAATGAATAACTTTGGTATTATGATGCACTGTTTTACTTTTCATTACTTTGCCACCGCTGCCTGCTGCCCCATAAACACTGCGCTATTTTTCATTCTTGCCCACTCATTAATTCATTACGATTATTACTGCGCACTTCTATGCGCCAACCTATACTTAAACGAAATTTACGAGCAGCGCACTTCAACACTGCGGGAGGGATATTTATTCCCATTCTTTGCATCTTTGTTGCAAATGATTTTATTGCATTTAGACATCCTCCGACACTCTGACTCACTATAACTGTATAACAAATCCCGTTAAGTTTTGCTGGGAAATCATATGCAAAAGTAATTTGTATTCATCGCGAATTCTTTCCTTCATTGTTTTAGTACTACAACGATTATTCGTTAGGATATAGGTATGTAGGTATATAGCTCTTTGTTGTGTAGGTTAGAGATGAGGTTGGGGGTTGGGGATTGGGTCTTGGGTGTTCATTCGAGTAATTAGCCGACCGCCACAAGTAGGCTATGTCAGAATCGCAATCAGTTCGCGAGACGAGGGATGATGAAGAGAGGAGCATGCAACTCAGTTCCTTCATTCGTTCGCTTGCTTGTTCTTGGCATTGTTTCGACGCGCTTTCTTTTCTTCGTTCATTTCCATTATATTCACTTGCGTCAGTCATTATGCGGCTGTGCCATGGCATTCATTGTGCATCTAACATGCAAGTACGAGGTGTGGGTGTGAAGCTGAGTCTCCGTCGTCGTTGTCGTTGTCTTGGCTCTGTGTCAGAAATAAATGATATTTCAGTTTCATTGTTGCTTCATTCCAGCAAGCGTCTGCTAGGAAAAGAATCACTGCAATTAGCGGTTTTCGCTCGCTTTTTGCACATTTTCTTGCATTCATTTTCGTTTTCAATTTTTATTTGGACGTTCTTCTTTTCATCGTCTTCATCCATGTTCATTTTGGGTGTTATATCGGTGTGAACCTGTCAACAGGAATTGAATATTTAATACGGAAACGGGCCGAGGGAAACACCGAAGGAGATTTATTTTAATCACTGACGATCGCTCAGGCATAACCGAAATGCTTTATATCACCGTTAGCACTTTTTTTTCGGTGGGTATTTTAATATTTTTTCCCGTTAAATATAATACTTTTTGTCTTGCTTGCTACCTCGCTATCTCAGATTATAATTATTGTCGTTATTTGTAACGAAGCGGAAATATAAATTTATTCCGCTTTCGGACAAATCCTTTATCGTTGCTCGACGCTGCGTTTCTCCTGCCTATTCATTATTTTTGTCTCCATGATGAGGATAGTGTGTATACATTTTTCGTTTCGGTCTTCGCCTCCTCTGCTCTTCTTGAATAAAATACATCTATGGTAGGATTGGCACGAGGAGGATTTAAGCAATATTAAAACGTGAATTAAAATTCAATTTACTGCGTTTTCATCCGATTTTTTATTCGCAACGTGAAGGAATTTTTTATTCTGCTTCGTTATTTATATACTTACCCATTTATTGGTTCATAATACAGGCGTCACTTTAATTCTATTGTTGTATTGATTCAGGTTAGCCACAGTTACCTGTCGGTTTTTTTTCCGTTTTTCGTTTGCTTTCTATAGAGAGACTGTTGAGTTTTCCACGCTTTTGTGCTGTGTTGGTTTAGCGACAAGGAGTGCGTTCGATCCTTTCGTTCTGGGGGTGGTATTTGCTTGCGCTTGCCTGCTCTTGCCCTCACGTCCAATATGCAGACAATGCAATGCGAACGTATTCGAGCTTCGATGATGCTTGCGAGCTGATAAAAGAAGGAAAACATCCTCCATCGGGCGAATAAAAGCACTGAAAGAATGTTTGTGCATGGCACGCCTGCCTTGCAGGAGAAAAGAATATTAATTATCTGATATATATTAAAATGCGTGCCGCCGCTGGTATCGTATGTATTTGTAAGACCTCATGGGCATTGATGTATTTTTCTGGCACTTTGTTGAAATATTCAATAAGATAAGATGCGCAATAGAAATTAGAGAGCGGAGGAGATAGACATCTACGTGGGAATTGTGTCACGCGAAGAAATGAAACAATGCGGGAAGGTTGGAGATTGCTTTTTTAAGTGCAGAAACCTGTAGGTTATTCATCAGTAGCAATGCATTTTCATTTGATGGATAAATGAAAATGCAATAAGCGATTCGATTCAATACAAAACCGCCGACCAAGAGCGAACCGCGGACGAAATTCGCTTACACGCGGGCATGGCTGGGCATCCCTTGTGTGATATGACATGATATTGTCGCGTTAATGTTTCGCACCCACGGCTTTTGCACTCTTCCTCTTTGTCTGTCTGTTCGTCGTACTCCATGGTGCATGTGTGCGCGTGACGCATTTATTAGTCGGCTATTAAATTCATTTCCGGACGGGACGGTCGCGGTGGGCAGCAAGGTTTTATTGTCCGGTGTAACTATATTATAGTCATTACGCTTAAAAAATAAAAATTGTTATAACTCTGTACACCTCTAAATGCTTTTACTGGTACGCCGCAATTTTAACGGCATTGAATGCATTATTGATCATTGTATGCAATGATCGATCTATGGTGACATATTTTGCTGGACGCCCACGAATGATTTGTGAGGTTTTAGCTGTTACGGTGAGGCGGTAAAAACTTTTAAAAAGTAACTTATTAACGCGTATTGCGGGGAGGTAATGATGTTGAAACACTACGTTTCAAGCGGCGCAATCGGGAGGTTTATTTTATTTTGTTTGCGCGTCTGTAGTATGAGAGGTCGTAATTGTTTTTGGGCGAAGGTAAACTGCCATAAAAACTTTCGGACTGAAGAGGCGTTTCGTTCGCGAACAACAACTATGTATTAATGAGATACATATTAGCCGGAATTTCGTCTATGTGCCGTGCCTGTTGCTTTTATTAAGTTTGCGAACTTTTATTTTCACTTGAGCGCAGCGTTAGCGCTTTAGATATTTATGATGACAAACGTGCCTCGAATAAAATCATCGTATTTGATACATTTTTTCTGCTCTTGTTTGAATAGAATGCTTCCGCACAGGCTGCGCTTCAAGCGGCTCAGGCCCTCACCGTGCAGACGGGCAGCACGCCGGTATCGACGCCCGCGACGCCTGTCTCTAACGGACAGGACATCCAAGGAGGGCCCAACACGGTGCTGCGCGTGATCATCGAGCACATGATCTATCCTATCAGTCTTGACGTGCTGCATGTGATATTCCAGCGGTTCGGCAAGGTCCTCAAGATCGTCACGTTCACGAAAAACAGTGAGTACTCTCAAACAGGATATTAATTTTTTGCTATGCCTCCTGCTACAATGACGCGTAATTGCCACTTTGCAGATTCATTCCAAGCTTTAATCCAATATCCTGACACCCAATCGGCGCAGGCGGCTAAACAGGCGCTGGACGGACAAAACATCTACAACAGCTGCTGCACGCTGCGCATCGACTATTCGAAAATGACGGCGCTCAACGTGAAGTACAATAATGACAAGTCCAGGGACTACACGAACCCGAATCTGCCGACGGGCGACACCAGCGATCAGCTGCCTCTTGCCGGCGGCCTGGCGGGCGGCCTCAGCGCCGACATCCTGCTGCTCGCCGCGCAGCCCCGGCTGGCGCGCGAACGGCTCACGGGTAATGAATCCCAACCGAAAATGATGTATCAATTTGCACCCATCGCCATCAACTCTTTTGCAGCCGACTCATTGCTGGCCGGTGCACCGGGCGTCCTCAGCAGCCCGTTTATGCATAGTCTCGCGTCGCCGCTGACGGCGGCGTACGGCGGGGGCGTCGCTGGCGGCCTGCCAGGCCTCGGCGGCTTTGCATTAGGCCAAACAGCTCCCGGTCTTAGAGGCTTAGCAGCGCCGGGAATGGCATTAGCCACCGTGCTTTTAGTCAGCAACTTGAACGAGGAGGTAAGCCGCAGGAATTTTAATATTTAATCACTAATCAATAAAATGTTCACCGCTTATATGAGCTCATATATGTGTAAACGAAATATGTATGTATGTATGTAATGTACATGTTTGTTCGTTCGTTTTATTATATATGAGCCATCAGGAAGTATATATAAATACATCACATCTGTGTTGTGCGCAAAGCTCTCATCAAAAATGCAATACTTTTGGCAATTTATTTGATTACTTTGCGTCAAATGCTTTATTTTCATATTATAGTCCATGTCACATATGTACATTCATACATACATACATATATGTATGTGGGGTGGAAAAATAAACTATTCTGTCAACATTTATCATATATTAATAACAAGAGCACATATTAGAAGACCAGACGCAGAAAACATTCTAATGTAGTGTGGTTGTGATATTGATTGATTTGATATGATTTCACGAATTATCCTTGTTTCATGTTTGGTTTATTGCTTTGTTTTGCGATTTTTTATATTTACAATTACATACTACATTTATATTTATATCACTACGTATATACATTATTGCAATTGACTGACAATTTAACATTCGAGAATTTTCTTTCTTATTCTTTGCTTCTTATTGTTTTGATTTCAAATCTCGGAAGTGAATACCAACCGCCTTGAGGAAGTGGATTGTTATGATTGTTGATGATGGTAATGATGTTGAATTGTCAGAAAATTAGTAATTATTATATTTAAAATGCTCTTTACATTTTAATATTTCGTTTTATTACATTTTTATATATATTTTATTACTACTATCATATCTTTCTCTTTTCCGTAGATGGTCACGTGTGACGCTCTCTTTACCCTATTTGGTACGTGTGCACAGCTACTATCAAACTAAGTATATTATCATCTATTACATAAACAGTGATACTTACGAATATAGTTGGACAATGTGTGTATTCGTCGTGTATTGTGTTGCTGCTACTATCATTCTACTTGTAACTCTTGAACCTGTTGTTAGTGTCTGCCGTTAGCATAGATAGCGCATTTTATGCAGTCTCTAAGAGTGAACTGAACAATTTGAACGAAGTCAATAATGAAATGGCCAGTGAACGTCTAGAATTATTTCATAGATTTGCTATATTCTGTTTAATCTGTCTTAGATAACAATTTGAATGTTTTTCATATTCATATCAACTTTCAAACAAAAAATGCTATATAAATCTTTCACGGGCTTTTCCTGCTTTCAAATAGGACATTTTCTGCTATCTTTGTCATTATTGTATCTTTAGCCTATCCGTCTTAATCATACTCAACTCATTAAAGTCTTACGTTCATTCATTCATCTATTCATTTGCTCTTTCTGGAGACATCAACTGACGATGAGACGTCAAATTAGAAAATTGCATGCGTAATGATAGAAGATATTTAGTCCAGACAAGTTTTAATAGTTTTCTGAAAAATCAAACAAACTCCACAAAACACGTTTAGAACGACGTCAACTAAACGAATATAATTAACACGCTTATGATTAAGTATCTCTTTGTTTGTGTACGTTAGCAAAGATTATGGAGAAGCTTGAACATTACATTTATTCATTTAGGTGTCTACGGTGATGTCCAACGCGTGAAAATTTTATTCAACAAAAAGGATTCTGCATTGGTCCAATTGGCTGAACCACATCAAGCGCATTTAGGTAACTAGCTTTTTGCGTAGAATGGAACGGCATCTAGAAAAGTTTACTATACTTTACTTACTTTGATTTCTAGCAATCACTCATATGGACAAATTACGCGTCTTTGGAAAAAATATACGTGTGATGCTCAGTAAACATCAATCGGTCCAAATGCCGAAGGAGGGTCAGCCAGACGCTGGACTTACAAAGGATTATAGTCAAAGTCCTTTGCATCGGTTCAAGAAACCCGGTTCAAAAAACTACCAAAATATTTACCCGCCGTCATCCACTCTCCATTTGAGCAATATCCCAGCCACTATCAACGAGGATGACATCAAAGAGGCTTTCACCAAAAATGGTTTTACCGTCAAGGCGTTTAAATTTTTCCCGTATGTATATTACTATTATTGTCCTTTTGCGCATAATTATGGGTCATTATATTAACTAAAAATGTCTTTTTCTTCTTACAGCAAAGACAGAAAAATGGCACTGATTCAATTGCCCAGCATGGACGAAGCAGTGGTGGCGTTAATCAAAATGCACAACTATCAGCTTTCAGAGTCAAATCACTTGCGGGTGTCGTTCTCAAAGTCTAGTATATAAATACGAAACTCTGCGCTTCAATCCACCGCTACCTGCATGAACGTTATATAAGTGCATACAAGCGCGAGCGGAAAGTTGAGATGAAACTGAAATCCAACCTGCCGAACATTAATGAACAAACAAATTACATTTCAAGTGGCAACTGATACATAATATTGCCGTTGCTGCGATTTATCTAATTCATTCCAGCAGCTACGTTCACCTCACGTTCGATATGGGGGCGTGAGGGTAGCTGACTCTTTATTATTTATTATGTTATATCCTTGCATTACGAATGCAAGTAAGGCAAACAAAAGAAAGCAAACTAGTAGCATTACGAAGCGATTGCGATAGCTTGTAATATTGAAAGATAGACTGTCTGAACAGGCATTACTATATTACATTGCACGTTAAGTGGACAAACAGTATCATATCCTAGTTAAGTTGTTAGTTGCGCTTAGTTATTATTATTATTACAATTAGGATATTCTATTGGAAAACTTGTTGCAGCTATACGGTTTGAAAACAAGGTACAGAAAATGATTAACAATAATATTATATTCATGATTAATCGATTCCTTTCAATTATATATTTTTTGATGACTATTCATAACGATTATATTTATTTATATTGTATTTAATGCGCAGTTGCAATTTATTAATTAATACATGGTTGAAAATTAGCTACATCTTTATTGACAATAGCATTCAACATTGATGCTTTTCTTACAGTATTTTTTACGAATAAGATTCGATTTTTACACACGGCTTTAATGTTATTATGTATTAATTTTTTTCGGACGTTCAAATTTTCAAGAATGTCAGTTAATGAGTGAGAATAATTCACAATTGATTACTGCACCGATAAGGTATGCACATTTGGCTATTGTAAAACAATGCGAGTAAACTACATACAATATATACATAAACAAACAAGTATTCTATAGAATGAAACTATACTATAAATAATTGCGGACTAATTAACTGTAGAATATAATAAGTATCTATTGCATAAATTAAAAGGAATGAAATGTTGATTAGCAAACAAAAAATGGAGAAAGTAAACAGTGAAACATAGCCAGTTATTATTGTGAAAGATAATTGATAATAGAGATTATAGGGTTGACAGGGTTTAGGTATACCCTTATAATTCTCAAATATTAAATATTATTAAAGAAAAGATTTTAATTAATATATTATATATTTAAATATATATGAAACCAAAACCGAATGAACTTGTCTCCTTGTTTTAATTTTTTTGTCAAAATGGATATATAGTGGAGGAGGCCGGTTCATTATTTCATTATACATATTTAGATTGTCGTTGAATTGTTTGCATTAAAATCAGGGTGGAATCTCATAATGAAACTGATATGTATTTGTGAAATTGATCTGATTAGAAAAATGGATACATAGTCAACTAAAAACAAACGTAGATGAAAACAATTCAGTTGACAATCAATGATAAGTAAAGAATTGTAAGTAAATGTCGTGCGGAGACTTTTTTAATGAGAGATAATATTTGACGCACTTTAAACAAAAGAAAAGCGATTGATGATGAAACAAATCTAAAGAAATTGTATGTATCTTTGATATTATTATATATACTTTCTCTATTTACTAAAATATTATACATTATACTATACATATGCTATACACTTTGACAATCATGAAATGAAACAAAATCATACAAAATAGAAAACGGCGCCTTGAACATACTGGCATACTGGTTTCCTGCGTGCGTAGATCATAGGGACATGCAGTATAAAGAAACACATTATCTTAGGTTGGTTGACATTATTAAACCATATTGGTATTATTAGCTCTGAAAAGAAATAATGTTTACTTAAAATTGATATTCTGCAGTATCACGGCCTACTTAAAACACGTGTCTTTTGTTAAGCGCAGCGAAGTTAATTATTAATGTATTCTTATTTTGAGGCCTAATTAACTCAATATGTATGCAGAATTCAAATATAATTTACGACGCATCTCAACGACAAGAAGATATTCAACATAGGTATACAGAAGAAATAAACAAAATACATTTGCCAAATTTGAAGTCAATATCTAATAATAAATAAAATATACTAGATATATTATTAAACGATTAAAGATGGTTTATAGAATATGTGTTAAATCTATTTTTTACAAATTGCTTACTCTTATTCTACGTTTAAATTGAACTAATTTTACTGTTATGCTACGCACAAGAAGCAAGAAACATACACAAGCTCTTGAAACTATCTATACTGTTTCTATGTCTACAATTTGTAATTACTAATTGCTGTAGTATTATTTTTAAGTATTACTTTCTAGATTTCTTTTAAATATTCTATACGTATTATATGTTAATCATTTACTTCAGCGATTATAATAACTTCTTTAGTATTACTTTATTTTATGTATTTAGCTTCCTCAGGTTGATTTACACTTAGTATTTAAATTGACGATAATTCCATGCTTTCTTTACATTTTATTACTTTGATTATTTTATTGGTATTCTAATTTTATGTTTATTGATATTTTTAAATAATTACTTTCAGTTTTACGATTTGCATTTTTGTTTTGTTTCAAACTTTTCTTAAACAATGTCTCGAATCTGTGCCACCACACAAATAATTGGAAAAAAGGAATATTTGCGTAGCGTATAAACTATGTCAAAACATGCTTGGGAACAAATTAATCAACAAATACGTTGAATTATTGTTATATTATTGGAAAGAAATGACATATCGGTCCAACTGAATAGATACAATTGCAATTACACTTTAAAAATGGGACTAATTAATGCATTATTTAATGGCGTTTATTGATTGAGATCTTTATATGCTACTATCATGTAAGTAATTGCGGTACAGGGTACAGGTGTATTGTGTTATTTAAATATTTAGATTAAATATAAAATTTGTGCAACTTCGTTAAATTAGATAGATTGTGCATTAAAATGAAATTATTTGTGTGGTACTCTTTTATGTCAGCAAATCTACTAGCTTACGATATTTTCTAATTATTGCTAACTAACATTACTTCCAGTCGATTCACAGACATGAAGAAACAAAGTGGTTCAGAAGCTAATAACAATGTCAGCACTGTATTCTGCTTGATTGAGTAATCTTTTTATGTTGTTTGTCTGTCAAGATCATTATTGAACTGGATTATTATTACAATGAAACAAAAACTATACAAATAAACAGCGGCCGTTTGTGCCAAACAGTGGGATCAACTAAAACAAATCATGATTTAAATTAAATAAGAAATTAAATGAATGCAAATTCGAAGACAAAACACAAAGAAACAAAAGTATATCGATTGTCTATATTACTTATATCATACTTGCGAACAAAGAACATATATAATCTACTCTAAAATAACTAAATAATAGATTAATATCAATTTACTATAAACTTATTGATGATTCAAAATGATTAATTATTATTCTATAACTTACTATATATTTACATAACATTAACTTAGAGTATATATATATATATATATTATATATATAAACATGAAAATTATTACCCTATTGAAAAGTAGTGAATGAGTATGTTAGTGTATTTTAGCTATTTAACTATGGGCACAATACAAAATCGAAAATAAACAAATAAAAAGTATGCATACGACTCAAGATTGCAAACATGATTGGTAATTAATACTATACAAGAAGGAATTCGGATAAAAAATAGTTGACAACAGACATATAATAATGCATTTGTATTACGACAATCAAGATATTTATTAACCGATACCATGTTCTTCTGTCTGTCTACTATTTACCTCTATCTTTCTTGATCTTTCCACCTCTTGCCTTTCTTCACTTTCCTTCACATCTTCAAATCTAACGTGTATGAATTTCTTTGTGACGCTGCTATAGCAGCTATACAGTTAATTGTCATTAGATGTATATTTTTAGTTGTTTGTTAGAGTGCCAAAACTTAACTTATTTTTTACTACAAAGTCAAATATCCTGGTTCGGTACATAATTGATTAGTAGAATGATCTATAATACTAACAGATTTCTTACTAGTATATACTAATTACTTTACATTGTTAACTGTAAAAGAAAGGTTGATTATAAATATCTATCAAATACGTATTTTACTTTAACGCCTACATAAATATTGCAGTAGTAATTCCAACAAGCAATTGATTAAAACGGGTTAATTTACGAGGTAAATTTAGATTCAAAACACTAAGTTTTTACTTTTAATCTTTTATTCTGTATTCTATATATAATCTATATATAGAATATATAATCTTATAAGATATAAGAATAAGAAAATATATATAAAAGAAAGTCTGATTAGTTACACCGCTTATAACTCAAGATTAGCTGAACTGATTTTTAAGATCTTTGCTTTTTGGCTTTTTCTCCGTTTCGGATAACAGAATAACCATTAAAACATTGAAAAATGTTATAATTAATAGTTAACTAGCCCAGTACGCCTCATCTGACCCCCTCATCACCCGTTGTCGACCGTCCCGTAGAAATATTTCGTCACAAAAAGAAGTACATACCATGAATATACTTTAATTTTGCCCGTGTTTGGTTCCCCTAAAATATAAAAGATGGCGTTTTATAAATTCATAATTATTAATTATAACATGTTTTAATGGGTATTTTCGTGTCCCAGACGGTGAAAAAGCCAAAAATGTAAAAATCTTTAAAATTGGTTCAGCCGTTCTTGAGTTATAAGCGTGCATACGGAAACGACTTTCTTTTATATATATAGATTTCGTGTCGCAGACGGTATGTCTAACATACTGAAAAAGCCAAAAATTAAAAAATCTTTAAAATCGGTTCAGTCGTTCTTGAGTTATAAGCGTGCACACGAACACGACTTTCTTTTATATATGTGACAGTAATCAGTCATGAGTGGAATTAAATTTATATAGATTAATTACAAATGAAGATGTTTAATTTGTGAGGTTATGTTATTTTACATTGAGCATACATGAATGCGGTTGGTACATTTTTGCTACAAATTTGAGAAGTTTTCCAAAAGTATTCGTTCGTGCATTTGTTCGCTGTTGTTGTGAATTTGTGACATTCCGATCTTGATCGTGACACACCAACGGTAAGTAACATAAGTAATATAATGTTTAACGCATTAGAGAAATTAAAATGATCAATATTTTTTAACGGTTTGTTTAAGTATCCTAGGATTGTTAGTGTGTGCTTCATTTTAGGTATATTCGTTCGGACATCAAGTGGAATTCGTTGCTGACATCAATTCTCAGTCGCCTTTTTACATCAGGCTGTGAAAGCATATTAGATATTATAAATCTTTACAATAGGTAAGTTGTTTTCAAAGCTATTCAATATGTGAGGTTAATTAAATAATTTTCCAGTGTAATTTACAATGCCGAGACCCAGAAGATCTAATCTATCACGACGGACCCGTGATGCAAATCGACAAAGAAATCGAAGAAAGCAACAAGATAAAGAAGAACAGGAAGCCATTCGAGAAAAAGGCCGAGTTTGTATGGCACGTTTGCGGGCGTCACAAACCCAAGAACAACGAAGGGCAGTACGTGAAACAGATCGATTGCGCAAGAGAGTTCGTCGAGCTAATCGCACCGCAAAACAACGAGGTGATCAAAGACAGATAAAGAGAAATGCTTCAAGTGTTGATTTGAATCAAGTAGCAATTGATTATGAATCACCTCCATTTGTAGAAATTGACTCTATGGATGTTATGTGCAATCAGTGCGGTGCATTAAAATTTAGTGGAGAAACGCCAGAATTGTGCTGTCATTGTGGTAAAGTGAAATTGCCATCATTTCCTCAGCCACCTGATCCATTCTTAATACCTATCAAAACTGAACCTTATGTTGAATAGGGATTTTAAGTTGTTTCGTTTTGTGTAATCTTAAGCATATAGTGAGTGAGTTATGTGTCCGCTTGCATGCGGAATAGTTAAGAAATTCAATACTTTTATGGACGGTGGTCCATCATAGACAAAGGCGCACTGCGCTACCTTTCTTACCGTCCAAACAGTGGTCGATGCGGTGATAGTGTGCATTCACCCGAGTTCTAACCACCCAACCAAAGCACCTGTGTGCGCGACACCTTATATATCGAAAAAATATGTTCCTTAACCCTTCGTTAGGTACGTGGGCTACATACGTAAACCAAGCGTAAACCAAAACAAGTTTGGTCGAGGGCAGTCTAGGCAGTCAAAATTAGGCAAAAATGTTTTTGGCTATTTTTCTAATGAAGGTTTTATTTTGATATATATTGTTAAATTAATAAGTCTACTATCAGATTATATTTAATTTCTGAAAATCCATGATTTATAGAGCTTCTGAGCAGAAAAGAAAATTTGGTTTCAAAATTTAAAAGTTTTTTTCATTATTTTATAAAATGTTACTTTTCTCCTAAGCTATAACTTCTTTTTTAAATATTTTTATAAGATTGATCAGTATAGAGCAGCGATGGGCAACTGCGGGCCGGCGGGCCTAATCCGGCCCGTTACGATGTTAAAGTTGGCCCGCGGCATAAATGAAAAATTGTGCAAGCAGTGTGACGAGAATGCGGGGTAGAAAAGCTATGCGCAAAGATGATGATGATTGTGAAAGCCAGACAAAGATCTCGCCCGCATTGTCAGATGAAAATTGAAAATTGGCCCTATGCTGAAAAAAGTTGCCCACCCCTGGTATAGAGTCATAAAATTCTTTAAAATACAATAATTATAACAGTTTTTCTATTGGGCTACACTTACGTGGGTAAAGACTACGCGCCTAACGATGGGTTAATTCGAACCATTATCTATATATATAAAAGAAAGTGGTGTTCGTGTGCACGCTTATAACTCAAGAACGGCTGAACCGATTTTAAAGTCTTTTACATTACGAAAATAACTATTAAAACATTGAAAAAATGTTATAATTAATAATTATGAATTTATAAAACGCCATCTTTTATATATTAGCGGAACCAAACGCGGGCAAAATTGAGGTATACTCAAGCTCTGCTTAATTTTGGACGATCCACTTGAACTCCAGGCAATGCTATGAATGATTTATATAGTTCTTAAAATTTGTCTATCCTTTTCTAACTTAGGGTTGCGAACTACTTTCTTTGTTTGCACTAGATTTGGGAAGACGGCCTGCAAATTTGAGACGACCAATAGTCGGTTGATCCTAAACGGTCATAAAACCCATAACTGAGTGACACAAACAGAAAAATATTTCAAGAGAAGATTCTATATGTTTAGCGCCACATGTTTGCCGTTTTTACACTCTGTAAAGTCTGTCTTAACGCCCAAAATCTTGCACCCTGGCGGAACGATCGGTTTGACAGTTTCAAGTGGATCGTCCAATATTAAGCAGAGCTTGCCTGTACATACCATATTCATTGGGGCTTACTTTTTGTGACGAAATATTTCTTGGCGATGATGGACAACGGGGGGTGAGGGGGTCAGATGAGGCGTTACGAAGTACGCTGGGCCAGCTAGTGAAACATATATTTTGATATAACTTAAAGAGAGAAAAAACATTTAAATAATTATGAGTATTTGTTAAAATGTAAAACTGAATTTAACTCAAATAATAATAAGTTATATCTTAAAAGATGAGGCGTTACAAAGTACGCTGGGCCAGCTTGTCTAATACATATAAATAAACAAATATTACAGTTACATATTACTATGGATTTGAATATAATTTATTGTCATATACACTCGCATAGTGACAGACAGATTAAATAAATTGAAATAACGAAGATATTTAAAATGTTTCAGTTGGCCAAATTCGTTTGCCCTTTTGTGTTTGCGTTATCTTTTGTGTTTTTGGCTGAAAAGATTCGTGTACCTAATCAACTTCTTGCAATTTTGTATGGCACAATTATTGGATGCTACTTTATATTTGTGCCTGGAATGGAAACACTGGAAACTTGGTTCTGGAGACCGGAAAATATTTTAGTTCTCTGCCACCCTATAATGATTGCCAAACTTGCGTATACCTTGGACGTATATGTTTTTATTCAGTCATTTTCGCAGATTCTGGTTATATCTACAATAGGCACTGGGCTATTTATTTTTGCGTTTGGATTTTTAGTCATTATTATCACAGAAAGAGACGTTAATTTAGTAAATATTGTTGCTGCTGGAACTACTCTAGCAGCTATTGATGTTCCGGAAGTATTGATGGAGCTGAATACTATCAAAAACCTCGAAGTTCTTATGGACGGAGAATCTATACTAGGAACAGCTTTTTGTTTTATCCTATTTGGAATTTGCAAAAGTTATTACGATGGAAATCTTATATATTGGTGGCAAGCATGTTTTTTTTTCGCCCGATATATTAGCCTGTCCGTAATATTGGGGATTATTATTGGAAAAATTGTTTTTTGGATTTTCCCAATATTTTATCACGATTCTTACAATGCAGTTGTGACAGTGTTAAGTACATCCTATGCTGCGTATTTTATCTGTGAAGAAATCATTGGTGCATGTGGAACTCTTTGTACGTTTACAATTGTGCTTTATATTGCAAGAGCACGTACTAAACTTGCAACTGCAGTAGATAAAAAGGTTCAACTGGTATTAGACAATGCCTATTTTGTTGTTGAAATTTTAAATTGCATTGTTTTGTCTACATATACGTTTTGTATGATGATGAAGATCTATAAAGGCTTTGATGTCGCAGTCGCTGTTAGCGTATACATCGTTGGAAATGTACTCCGAGTGCTAATATTGATTCTTTTATCTCCAATTTTAAGTCGTCTTGGGCTAGGAATCAACTTTACATCGCTCTTTACTATTTTCTGGGGTGCTAAAAGAGGGTCTCTTCAACTTCTTCAAGTAATCTATGTTGGTTACTACGGGTTGACCGAAATTTTAGGAACAGAACTGTTGTGCTTCACTCTAGTCTACTTAATATTATCATTTTTGATTAATATGACGTCAATTCGATTTATACTAAGGTACTTCGGATTGATTGAATTTACTCAAGCCCGCAAGTATAATATTACTGAATGCACTAACATACTCTTAAAAACAAAGCATAAAGTTATGTTTACATTCAAAATGGATAGAAACTATTCTGATATCAACTGGAAGATTGTTGAATCATGCACCAATATTCATAACCCGTACGAGAACGTGAAAGGGGTTCACAGTAGAGAAAGTGAAGAGTTTGAAACTTTTTGTCCCATTTGTTATAAAGCCATTCCTTATGTAAATTCTGTAAAGAAAATACAAGCTTTGTTAAGGAATTCCAGATTAAAAGTCCTTCAATGTCAAAGAATTTCCTTAGTAAGACAATGTGAGCAAGGAATATTGAAGCGTAACGATCTTGAGACTATTCTACAACAAATTGAAACAGCTCTAATTTCCGGAGATATTAACTTAAGTGTGGAATATTGTAAAGCCATGTTTCGAAGGAGGGTACGTTAATATGTCCTTAAGTTAGTAATTAATTGTATTATTATCGTTTTAATATTTTAACAGTCATGTGCTATAAGATGGAAAGCTGTTTTTGAAAGATACAAACTAATAGATATTGCATTTGAAATACGCAATAATAAAATTTCTCAGTTCTGTAAATTTATTACAACAAAGTATTTTGATTATATAAAACTGGTTATGGTTTTTATATTGATGACTCTAATTGGTATTTGGATGTTACTAGAAATATTTAACTCTACTAGTGCACCCCTTTTATTATGGATTGGCTATGGATTTAATATTTTATTTCTTTTTGAAATTTTCTTAAGAATATTAAGCCACACTAATAAAGTTCTCAAAATCATATATTTCTCGTGAGTATCTATGATTAAACTTTTTGTTATTCAAAAGTAACATTTGCTAATTTATGGTTATTATTATTTCAGAAAACATTTTCAAGTAATATTCTGGAATTGGTTAGATATAATTTTTTTATTTATTGATCTAACTGCACTAACTTGTTCATATTTTGGTAATAATTTGCTTCGTTGCTATTGCCTCCTGCGAACGATATATCTTGGAAAGATATTTATGCTTTTAATACCAGTATGTAACAAATATGCTAATAGCAATATTGATAAAAAAATCCAACAAGCTTACATCTATGGCTTAGCTGTAGTCCTAAGCTTGGAAGATGTCCAGCTAAAGCTCTACTCAATATGTAAACACTCTAACGTTACTGAAATGATTGGCCACCAATTGCAAGTTAATAAACTACAACTTGTTGAGCATTTGGCAATCGTTCAACAGCAGCGCCCTTGGATTCCACTACACGTTGGAACATTCCAGGCGAAGAATGCCGTTCTGATTGCAATGGCGAATTGTGCACTAGAACTTCAACAATCTGGACAAATAGAACAATTTGAATATAGGAAAGTGCGATCGATAATTGAAGCAAACATGAAGAAAACGTCTGACACATCAATCGTAGAAGCAAATTCGGCCAAAATTATGTTTAATGAAATTCGCTGGATGGGCAATGATGAGGAGATGATTGATTTTATTTTTTCAAATGTAATCATGAAAATTTGGGAGCCCGGAGATATAATTTGCCAACCTGGTGAACGCATCGATGGAGTTTTTTTGATCTTAGATGGCTTATTCAAGATGACATACGAACCGGATGAAACCATACTGAATAATCTGCTTACGTTTGGAATGCTTCCAATTAAAGAACTTTTGACAAATTCTAATTTAAAGGACAGTGAAATAGATTACTTGTTCATTGGTAATACTCTTGGAGAAATGTCATTTTTGACTAATCGACCATTCAGCTGTAAGATTGAAGTTCTTCGTAACAGTACATGTCTTGTTATGTCAAAACAACTTTTGGAAGAAGCTGCTCTCTTTAATACAGATCCTATCAATGGTTTAAAATGCCGAATGTACAAATCATCACTGAATAATATGCTATTTCAGTTAATGTTAAAAAGTGCAAATTATTACAGTATTGGAATATATGGACAACAAGAACTTTTGAATCGAGCATTTATGCCTAATATTGCAAACTATAAAAACCTCCAAATCACTAATTTGATTGACGATACCTTCCTTATAGATGGCATGCTTATTGATAATAAAAGCAGAGATATTTACACTGCGCCTTGCTATATTCCAAGATCGATCAGACATTTGTTGGTTCCGAGTACCAATGAGTGCCCCGTTCCACCAAAAATTGCTATAATTCCACATTCCGGTATTAGTCCTTTAACAATCATGCAAATGACAGAAACTACGTCTGATTTAATTGAGTATCCATCAAAAACTCTCTTTGTAAATAACTTTAATCTAAGACAAAAAATTCGCGAAGAAGTTTTAAGAGCTCATACGACGTCTTACGATACCACATTCAAAAGAAGAGTTAGTAGAGTTAGTAGAGTTAGCAGAATTAGTCGACCTACTGGTGGTTTATAATTTTTTTTTAATATGGATTCAAACCTGCTTTATTATAGTATACAATTAATTTAATATTATATTTTATAAATTAATATAAAACATATAAAACTGTAGAGTGTTACTAAAGTGTTATTATGTGTTCATAATATTAATGTAGGTATCTATTGTACATGTACCTATTCGCATTAGAACGCTAGGCACTACGTCAGACTCTGACCAGGATGAGAAAGAAACTATATAAAAATAACTAACTAATGACATTAACAAGTGACAAATCAAAACAATTTGAAGCTGAAAGATGAAATTATTGGCTTTGCTGTATAAGCAGTTTGCATTGCATACAGAAATGAAAATAAGAAATGTTCGTTTGCAACCAATGAAAAGTTCAAACTTCTTAAGAGCATTTAAAGTAAAATACCAACTGAATAATAGGGAGATAGAGTGGGATATGCTAATAGTTCCGGATCAAGTTAGCATTATACTGCATAATGTCGAAAGAAATGTGTTGCTACTTGTTAAACGGTTTCGACCAGCAGTGTACGCTGCGCAGATTAGAGAGAAAGATAGGAAAGGAATGATTGATACTCAAAAATATCCTACAGTGTTGGGAATCACTATTGAATGTTGCACAGGAGAAGTTAAAAACAAGTTGCTTTTATCAGAAATAGCGACCAATGTAGTTTGTAATAAATGTGGTTACAAAATAACCAAAACAGATCTAAGTAGGTAATACCAACTCTTGAATTAGTGAATTGAATTAAAATTAATCATTTGCAGAATTTATTACTACGTGTAAATCTCGCGTGGGTATAAGTGGAAATTTACAAACATTATATTATTGTATTATCAATGATACTATGAAGGTAAATAATGCAATAAATAATAATGATTTCATTCAAGTTATAGAGATGACAATTCCTGAAGTTAAAAATCACATGCAAAGTAAGATAGTAATGAGCCCAGCTACTTTTATGTATGCTATGCAATGGTTATTTGCAAATATTAAATAGGATTTTCCATAATTTCCTAATTATTTCCATAAATAATAATATGTGTAGATAAAGAATATACCTATTAGCTATCGTTTTTAAATTATTTTAGAATAGATTAAATATCTTCATTTTCTTTCCATGCCAAAATTGTATTCATACTTGCAATATTTTTCGTGCTCCATGCTTCCAAAGGATCTGGTTCACACTCAGGGCTTGCTAAAGGACCTCCAACAGCTGACTGACAAGTACGACCCGTCACGTTTACAATCGGCGTTACTCTAACAATAAAATATAACTAACCCAAATCAACAAATATTACATTGTTATTACCTGTTTTGTCTTGCAGTTTTAGGACGTTTGAACATTTTTGAATTAGGTGCGTTATTATCGTGGCCAGTGCCAGCACCTTCAACTTTTACAACTTCTGTTTTGACCTCTGATTGCAGTGCAAGATCAATATGTGTAGGACGCAAGTTTTGGTAATCATGTCTTATAGATTCCTTAAGTTCTTTTATTCTCGAGCATGCTTCATCTTCATCCAATGCTTTGTTGTTAATACCATTAGAGCAAGCCATATCCAAAGAACTTGAATCACTAGACAACAAGTTTTTCTTATCGGAACTTCGTGGTTTGCCACTGAGTTTTCTCTGAGATGCTGACTTTGCCCTTTTAGTGCGTGATACTCTGCCTAAAAGTGGAACTTCCCCATAATCATCACTATCACTAGGATCTAAAGCAACATATTTCTTTTTCTTCAGTTCTTCAGGTTTGTTAATTAACGAATCGGTTCCAGTAAACAATCCAGCTAAATTCTTTGCAGACGAACTAGTTTTATTCGAAGAGGGTAGTAATTCACCTTGCACAGTTGTTGCCTGCTTAGCTAATTCGCCAAGAAGAATCATTTCTTGCGTATGAGAATATAAAATTAAATCTCTTATTGGGTCTTCCGATTTAATGCTTATCGGTGTATACGGAATAGTTGCGGATATTGATGGAATTTTTGTTGAGTCAGCAGACGGTACCATTTGAGTGACCAATTGAGGTGCTCCTTGACTTTCTGTTACTGGTGCTAAGTCTTGTTTTACTGCAGGTGATTTTGAACTACCTACATCAAATCCAATGACATCTAATGTTGCTGTTAATGCTCCTTCAAAAGCACCAGTTAACGATGGACCTTGCATATCTAGTAATAAATCTTCTGTTGGTCTAAAGTATACGAAATTGTCAGTAAAAAATAAAAATAAAATTAACAAATAATATGACTAACTTTGTATTCTTTTTAGTAGGTGTGTTAATACTTTCCCTGCCCCACATTAGACATCTCATTTCTTCCCCGGTCATTTTCTTCTTTTTCATGGCATTCACTGTAACTTTACACACACGTTTCCAATTTAAAACAGCACCCTTACGTTGTTTTGCTCTAGTTTTGCTTTTAGATTTAATAACCATTACTCCTCTTTGTTCGTATTTTGGGTCATCACTAGGACCTAGAGATATGCTATATTCTTGCAAATAATGATGTGCATCAGCTTGTGGGATGGCACGCTCCAAACTGATAACAATTTTCGCCCATTGCTTCATCCATTCTTTTTCGCTTTGTTCGATAACATGCGCATATGTATTACCCATCATAGCAATTAACATGTTTAATAGCAAAATTGGAACAAATACCATAAATAAAGCAAACACAGCTTTTGCCATTCCAGGATATGACGTATTTGAAAGTTCTGAATACTACAAAATTTATTATGTATAATACATGCATAATATAATACTTTGCAGTTACATACATCATAATTGCCCAAAGTTATTTGGAAAAGTGCCATCCATGTGCTTGAATAACTACTGTATAAAGTATTTTTAACTCCCGGAAAACCTTTGTAAAGAAAATAAAACGACTGAGAAAATCCAAATAAAAATACGGAATATATAATTCCAAATGTTAACATATCGCCAGTTATCATGCTATATATCATTGTAACAAATGGTCCAGTTAGTCTCACAGCCCTGAAAACTTAAATATTTACGAAACAATGAAATATTTATACAAACACTTTTACCCTGCAAAAAACATCAACAAGAACCAAGATCCTGGAACAGCTACTAACAATAATGCCTCTTCTGTATTTCGATCACCTTGCAAGCGATAATAAATACAAGCAAGAATCAAAAAATTTGAAATAAGAAATATAGCTTTTGGAGGTGAATGATATTGTTGCTTCAAAAACGTCCATAATCCTTGATTCTTTATTTCATCTCCTTGCTGTAAAATCACATAACTTAATACCCCAAGTACCGTTCCTGCTTCTGCTATATATCTCGTAATTACAACTGGGTCATTAGTATATCTTAATAGTGCTTCGTCTGGATCATCAGGTCGTAAATATACAGCGAGAGAGAGAAATACAAGATGAACCAGAAGAATTAGCAAACGTTTTAAAAATTGGTTCTAAAATATATTCCGATAATTTAAAAATTGACCCTTAACCACTGACTACTAAGTCTCACCCTTGCAAATGTTTTCCACTTTTCTTCTAAAAGTCTTTGAATAATTCCTCCATCAAGCATATCTAAATGTTCCTGTTTCGTACCATTTAAAATTATAAATAATGCTGAATTCCAATCTAAAAAATGAATATTAAAACATAAGATTTCACCTTCGTAGCAATAGGGTATCAACCGACTTGTTCTACCATCTGGAAGTAA
This sequence comes from Aleochara bilineata, assembly GCA_003054995.1. Taxonomy (NCBI): domain Eukaryota; kingdom Metazoa; phylum Arthropoda; class Insecta; order Coleoptera; family Staphylinidae; genus Aleochara; species Aleochara bilineata. The sequence continues at coordinate 23,844 of NBZA01000969.1, forward strand.
TGTGTCTAATGCATTTAGAGGGTAACCAGAGCATGTGATGTTACTATATCGCCAGAATTCTCTCGCTGAAAGTTCCAACATTTCATTAAATACTTCTGCCCGGCCTAATTTACAAGCTAATGTTAAAGGTGTCAATCCAGCTTTATTTATAATCCCATTTCGCGCAGGTAATTTCGGATGTCTAAGCGCGTATCCAAACATATCCTTTAAGTTGAGTTTCAAACGTAAACATTATTTAGACGTCATGAACTAAGCTTCAATATTTACCAATTTATCGCAGACAACCACCATATGCAAAATCATGTTTCCAAAACTATCTTGTAGATCTGGATGAGCTTCGGAATCTAACAACAAATTATATACACTTTCATTGGCGCAACACGCTGCCCATGCTAAGGGATATTCTCCAAGATACGCTAATCCTTCATACTCTGTGTTTTTTGCTGGTTTATCTCTTTGCTGATCTTTGGGCAAGAAAAAACTACCTGTATTTGTTAGATAATACGTTGATTATTAGCTTAACTTATCAGCTTCTCACATCAATATTCATACCTATAGCACGTTGATTAACATTAGCACCGGCTTCGACCAGATCCTGTACAAGCTCATTATTACTATATGCAATTGCAAGATGCAACGATCCAGCACCCAAGTATTCTTCTCCTTCCACCACATCAATTGCCAGTTTCGGAAAGCACCTTATCAGGGTTCTAGCAATGCGTGTGTGAACCTTTGTATCACAAATAATCAAAACATGAATTAATGTTTCGCCTAGAGAACCTCGATATTGCATTTGCCAGCAAGCTTCATGATCTTCCCACTTAGCCAATGGATCATGTGCGCTAAGACTAGCTTCAATAGGAAGTACAACTTGTTCGCAATCGCGGAACTTCCATCGTAAATATTCTGAACGATTTATAACTTGACCCTTTCCATCCTGATACATCAATTGACCAAACTGGTCCTTGATTAATTTTTCAACTTCAACTTGTCCACCAATATTATACGCATCAATAAGCTCACCCCCTTTTTTATAGTTTGCAAGTTTATAGAGTAGGCATTGATCTTCATTTGACGATTGACTTATTACGCGATCTAAAATCGAACCACCAGAAAACCCTTTGTTCTTATTTTTTAAACACGGTTTACACACTTTAGCACCCATCTTTCTGGTTTCCAAAACTGATATCTTACAAACCCATAAAGTTACTCCAACTTTTAATAATATGTACAATGGTACGCACTGGTACGACCTCTGCATAAAATCAATTATCGATTTGTCAAACTACTTATATATTTTTTTAAAAATGATGATAAATGTAACATTTACACTTGATGAATAAACCAACATAATATTTCAACTGTTAGGCATTCTGATTATTACAAATCCTTCTCGCTGTTATAATAAATATTTTCACAATAGTCAATAGAATAATATGTACTATAATCATAACATTTGTAACAATATAATTTAAAAACCGAATATAGTCTTTCTTCGATATACATATATATGTCTAGTTTTAACAAATTTCATTCTTTCTTTACATAACTTTAATATAAATATAATTGATCAATTGTTCGTTTCTTGAGTTTTGCTATTCACTACTTACACTGCGTATACGGCGCCATTAAACAATAAATATTTAATAACAGATATGTAAAATAAATACAGTGTAACACAGTCAATTAAATTAGTGCAGGTTACACTTGTATGATTTTGTCAAACAAAATATGATAAAGTAAAAATTTGTGATAGTAGGTGCCTTCTATATACAAACTGATAAAATTCGATTAAAAATGTATGCTTCAAGCCTAGCACAATATGGCTCTAAAACAATAATTAAATAACCATTCATAAAACAACTGATTATTGCAATTTGGCAACGGTTAATCCTTCTAGCACCAAATTTTTAATTGTACGTAATTGACTGGAATTCGATGTGATAGTGTTATTTAGCAAGAGCATTGGAACCGACAGTCAATCTATAGTATTATCATCATCCTAAACCTTACGTTATTAAACTACATGTTCGGTATTGTTATTACTTGTAGCGTTATTTGGTGTTTCAATTTGAGAACTATACATATTTATATTTGGAGACTTTGAGTGTTCGCCATTGAAGTTTCGAGAGCGGGGTATGTAAGCAAAATCAGAACTCGGTGAATGACTGGAACGACTTGGTTGTATTTTACTATGTGTATTGTCATATCTGAAAACCATTGTATTATTAGTATAACTAATAATGAAACCAACGCAATGCAAAACTTACTTTTTGTATGCACCAGGTGTTACAGTGTCATCCCTGTCATATAAAGAAGCTATGTTAGTCCGTCTAGGATTATAAGTTTGATAACGGTTAGGAACATTAACATAATCACCCGAAACAGATTTACTTCGCGCATATTGTCGATAATCATTGTCAGTGTCCGCGTTATCAGCCATACTAGTTTTACGAAAAATGCTACCATAATCCACAGGATTTGGTGCTTTATATTTGATTGATCTTTGATTGTAGTCTTTATAGAGATCAAGATCACGATAGCTCCCAATTAAGCTCTTTCTTGGTGATTTTTTCTTTTCATTGAAACGCGAATAAAAACTTTTCCTACGAATTCGATCAATAACCGATTCGCTTTCATCGCCCGAATATGTATTTCCGTTAGGTGAAACTGGTGATAATAGATCTTGAGTGTGATGATAATCTGAACAAACTGACCATGAGTCGCAGCTTAATGTTTCATCACATGGAGATAAAAATGTTGAGCTTTCATCAGTCGTATAAGAAACGCGATTTAAATTATTATCTTGACTCGAACTATTTACGAGTACCGAGGATTCAGGTGTTGCCGGAGAGTTTAGATTTTTTAAATCTAATTTTAAAGACCGCCGATCGTTCAAATTATTATCACTAGTTAAATTATCTCCGTTGCGCATTTCGACATTAGCATTGCGTCGGAAATTGTTTACTGGCAGTTTACTTGAGGATGCAGTCTTATCATAACCTAAACTTGATGTTGTTGAATCGCTTCTGGATCCATTATAAACTTTCACTCTGTCTAATAACATTGATTTTGGACGTTCGGTTTTATCAACTGTTTTTAACTCTTTGTTAGCCTCAATTTGTTTAGATTTAAATGTTGGAATATTTGTCTCACTTATGCCACCTAAGCTAGGTGCTGGTAAAGTATCAGTGTTCTTCTTGTCCTTTTCCTCATACTTCTTAAACAAATTTAAAATTTTTGATACACTTTTTCGCGAAGGTTGCAAAGCTTTAGATTTTATATGCGAAAAATCTTCAACAGATACTGCACGCTTAATTAAAGTTGATTCAGTCATAGGCTCCATATCACGTGGCACACTTTGTTCCCGCAATTTCTGGATGGTAGAATCAACCCCGGATTTCGTTTCCTCTGTGGCTTTCTGATTTTTATCCTTACATTTATCGTCAGTAGATATTGATCGAAGTTTATCAAATTTCTTTTCAATCGAATGGAAAAACTTATTTTTGGTAGATTGTTTTTCAGTTTTTTCTGTAGAACTTTTTGGTGATTCGTTTGCTGCATTTGGATTAGATGGTTCAGTTTTACTTATTTTGAGTTTTATACTTGAAGGCTTTTTAAGTTTCGATACAATCTTTTTGGTAACATCAGTGTTACCATTATTAATCGTTGGATCTGGATTCATCAATCCATATGACGATGCTTTGGGAAGTTTAGTACCATGTCCTTCTGCTGGATAACTTTTAGGTCTGGCAAATTTCAATGATCGGTCGTTTCCATTACTTTCGTTTTGACTAGCGTTCTTATCAATGCTACACAGCACAGAATTATTTTCATTTACTTCACATTGACTAGATAGAACATTGCTCTCTATATTTTTTATATTGTCCGACACATTCTTCAGAAATGCTTCAGTATCTTTTGTAGGACACAATGAATCTTCGATTTGCATATCTTCCTTTGAAACGTCGGAAGAATCAGTCTTCAAAATTGTCACTTTTGGAATACCACCACTATTATTTTTATCCAATTTATCAACTTTTTTAAGCGATTCTACTAATTCTTTACAGCGAATGATCTTACCAGTGTCCTCGGTATCAATTAATTTATTGCTGTTGAGAGGATTATGGTCTCTTTCTTTCGAAACGCTTCTCTCACGTCTTGATGAAAGTCTGTTTTTAATACGTTTATCACGAATTTCTTTCAAAACTTGTTGAGTTTCGCGCTCCCGTTCTTTCTTCTCTTTAACCACTACATTATCATCTTTGGGTGGATCAAAAAAGTCTGGTCGTAGAAATCTCGAGATTCTTCGAGTTTTTTGTTCCGTTTTCGCTGGTTCAACCACTTTTGCATTAGCAGAATACTTTGCTGACACATTCGTGATACTACCACGATCTTTATCCATCACATTAGAGTCTGGATTTTGAAACAAATATGAATTTTTATACCTATAATCCAATGGTTCTCGAAGACTACTCGAACGATAATATTGCGTTCTTACAGGTTTGTGAGTTTCATGAGTATCTAATGAAGGCGATAAAATGTCTCGTAAATAGTGTGTACTATTACTAGGAGTAGATGTGTTAGTAGAAGTAGAAGATGATGTTTTTGTAAGATGACTATTGGTTAAATTTTGATGACTGGAACACCGTTTGTTGTAAGAAAATTTGCGCGGTAATGTTGAAGATACGCGATCGACAGAATGCCTTTCTGGCTTCGAAGAGTGCAGAGGATTCTTAACTTCTTCGCTTCGCATACTCATTGTCCTGGAAATTTTCTTCGCCTCCGATGGTGGTAGTGATGCGAAGAGTTGTTTTTGGATACGCCTTGATAGTCCAGGTGTTAAATATGATAAAGCTAAAGCATCTTCTTCCGTCAATCTTAACTTTTTTAGATTAAGATCTGATAAGTTAAGATTTTCGTTGTTTTCTGAAAATAGTTCAACATTAATTAACTTCTTGCGTGTTAAAACCGCGTATTTTTTTTAAAATTTACATATCTGTTAGTGTCTGTTATCAAATGGGATATGATCAAACAAAACTAAAGAAAACGACATACCTTCAAAAATCGACGAATTTCGACCAATAAGTGTCCATTGCTGAAGTGCGAAAAAAACAAAACAAAACAACAATAAATTAGTCATTCAAAAACGAATTAATAAAAACCTGGTAATGCGTTAAATTAAGTTAAAATCACAACTAGAAAAAAGCGCAGATTATATAGCACCGTTATTATCAGTCGTCTTTTTAAAAATATATATGTGAAAGTGTACTAACTGCAGGTATGTACTAATTCTACTGTGGTTCGACATATAACGTCAACTTCCAAGAAAATTACCTTAGTAGTGATGTCAATGTAATTTCGTTTTTTGATTCTTTTTTATCTAGATCACAAACACGAAATCTTACAAAAAGAAGTTGGTATCAATTGGTATATAACAACTTCTATTTAATTGGTGAGAGGGTTAGTGTGGAGACATGAACAAGCCAAATATTATTGCATTTGTCACCCCATTAAAAACAGAAAACACCGAACACAGAAATTCAGAAAACATGCGACGCCTACCAATTTATCTGTTTGCATATAGTTGGCCAATAGAAGATAATAGCCGGGGGGTTAGTGTGTCGTGCCCTCTTGAGTCACGGTGGGCACATGCACCATTACACGCACTCGCGCTGCAATCACACAACACCATCACCAATCTATCACAAGCATGCTGGATATGCTGTTATCCCAGAAATTTTATTTACATTATGTAAATTTAATTATTATTATTATTTCTGGGATAATCAACAAATTTATATTCGTATAATTTACAGGCACTACCGTAAATATGGTATAGAAACAAATTCATTGGTTTTTATGCAAAAGGACCTACTCTACTACCTCTAACATTCTCATAGTCATAACGTTCAATATGTATAAACACTTAAAAACACATTTGAATTTCTATACAAGATAGAAATTAAATGTAAAAAAAGAGTGATATATACTAAATTTATATTCTAAGATACATACCTCCGCGTGGAAGAGTGGCATTCTGTGTTGGGCGATTTTCATTAAACGCACTGTCAATGTCCGAAGAAAGATCTCTGCTGACACTTCTTCGCCAAGGTATTGAACTATTTATACTCCGTTCTCGACTAAATTGACGTCCTAAAGGTGAATTTCTAAAATTTACCAGACAAAAATTAATGTTTTATGTAAAACAACTTAAAATCATATTAAAATATAAGTCGGTTTCTACGACTTACATAAAACACCTAATCTCTTTAAAGGTGTAATGTGAGCTTGCAACAAATTTAAAGGTAATAAGAACTAACGTATCGAAGACTAACATAGTTTTCGGTTATCGCAACAGTACTTACCGTGATGAACTTAAAGGCTCCATACGATTAAATAAATTTGAGCCATGATCAAAGTGACTTAGGAATCGACTATTTGGAAATCCTGGACGCAACGGATCATCGTTTAATCGTTGTGTTAGACCGCGTACCTAAAGATTTAATAATAAACATCGTAGTTGATTTACAAGTTTGAAATCATGACTTACTCTTGAAAGTAAGGTAGAAAACAGATTCTCGGCCGTTTGAAATTCAAAACCATCATCATCGTCATCATCCTCTCCAGAACTTAGCGAGTCAGCATGTTCCACATTACTCTTGCGTGGTCTAGAGCTTCGAAGTCGATGGAAGACATTCTTCTTGGGTTCACCTTCGTTGTCACTATCTCTACCAATAGAATGATGTCTATGCAAAGTGCTAAATGGTGATTCATCTTCTGAGACGTCTTTATCAAATAAAGACATCATTCTTCTTGGAGTTCGGAATTTGGATGTAAGTCGACTACTATTAGATGTTGATGATTCACTAGGCTCCAAGCTTCCAGCACGTGGAGTTACATAGCCACCTCCTTCCACTGCAATAGGAATTATGTATTCACGAGGTGACTTTTTAATTGGCTCTCCAGTTGTGGAAGTTTCAGTGTCAGACTCCTGCGTTGATTGCCGAGACAAACTATTTGATCGTTGGGACGAGCCAGAACGCTGCGACTGGAACGCTCTAGGTACTGGTGGTTTCGTTGGCGGTGACAGTACTGGCTCTTCTTTCTGCCTTTCAAACGCTATTGGTATTATATGTTCCTTGCGTGGTTCAGGCTCAACAGAAAATGATCTTGGAATTGTATTTACATGTGGTGGCGGACTTTTAATTGGCATTGTTATTTCACTGCGTTGCGACGTTAATGTTGGTGATGGTGGAGCTTGAACTTGATGCGACATTTCAGTCTTGAATTCAAGCGTAGCGGGTTTGGGCTTAGGGTAATCCAGTTGAATTTCCGCTTTCGTCGATTTTCTCCGCGGCAATGTAGCGGATTTTAGAACTAGCTCTGCAGAAGATGTTTGGTTTTCCGGTTGCATTGGCGATTGTGGTGTTTTAGCAAATATAGGTGTGGAAGAAAGTGGAAATGTTTCACCTGCTGATATTGTACGAGTAAAAGGTTTTGGCGCGGTAGGCGTCAATGGTGATGTCATTCCAATGCTGCCCGAAGCAGAACGTCCACTTACACCAAAAGGTACTGGGGGTTTACGCACCATACATGGACGCGATTTTGATTTTCGAGCTCCTTCCTTATCAAGAGCGATTGATATAATGCTAGCGGCATTTCTGATTTTCATTTTCTGTTCATCCTCTTCTTCTGCTGGTTTAGACGCTGTCGATATAACATTTGTTTCAGTTTGAGCAGGCGTGGTTGCCATTATAGGTGAAAATTTGGGCGGAGTAGATTGCGCTGGAGTCAAAGGTGTAGTGATTGGAGTCTGAGGAACTGATGTTATTTTGGCAGCAGCTGTTTCAGTATCAGCATCAATGCTTTCCTTCCTATCATCAATTATAAGTTTCTTTGACGTTGTTGTTTTTATTTTCGGTGGAGATGTACTTGATGTAAGACTTGCTCTCCTTTCAAATTCCTTTTTGAAGCCTCCAACACTAACCCCAGGTATAATAATTTTCTTTGGCTTAGCCTTTTCAGGACTAGAAGCTTTATTTTCGCCACCTGAGATCATACTTTGAAACTTTTCCGCTTGTTCAAATATCCTACTTTGTCGCCTTTCTGGTGATTTACCTGCCAATGGAGATTCTGATGGAGATTCGGGCTGAGCTTGAAATTCTGTTTCACTAGATTTAGGTACCACATCTCGTTTAACTCTACTAGACTCATCATTCTTATCAATATCTGTCTTGACCTTAGATTGGTCATTTTTATCTGTAAGTACTTTCTTCTTGACAATTTTCTTCTTGGGTGTTGTCGACGAAACCGATTTTTCTTGCCCACTACCTACTTCTTTTTCCTTATTTTCCTTACTGACAGCCACATGAGACCCCGTCTTGTTTTGATCCTTGTTTTCTTTGTCATTTTGAGCTATATTCTCTTGACTGGGTACTTCATTGATTTCTTCTAAAACTTTCGCATTCAAACTAACCGAAGTTGTCTTTTTCACCTTGGCCTTTTTGATAGCCTCATTTCTCTTGGCATCTTCGATTATTGCTGCGCAGGCCGCACCCTGGAGTGACAAATCTTCGGATTCTTGCGCTGATTTAATATGTTCCTGCTTCTGTTTACTATCAGCACTAATCGCGTTATTTTTATTTGAAACATCAGCAACTGTGCTATCTTTGACTATTTTTTCCTTACGTTTGCCATCTTGCAAAATATTAGCTTGCTCTGTACTTACAGTTGTTTCTAGTTTTCGTTTAGGCGTAAGTTTATCACCTCCCACATATTCCTTTATTCTATGTTCTGGCGAACTTACAATATCCATTAATGACCCAGTAGACTGTGACCGCATTGGCGGAACCACTTCAGGTTTCGCTTCTTCAGCAACATCGCCCGTAACGACCAATTTATCTGCTTCCAATTGAGCTGGCGGAGGATTCAATGATAGCAAAACATCTAAACGCACAGGTGTCTGATTAGCTAATTCTTCGGATATATCCAAACACGATTCAGTATATCCTTCATTAACCCACCAATGCGCACATATTTTCTCTATATTGTCTCGATTTTTCGGATTTACTGTCAGCATCCCTTGAATTAATTCAGAAGCCCCTGTAATGTTAAAGAATATTGGATAACACTATGATATTAATCGAAATTCGTAAAACTTACGACTTGGATTTTGTGGTTCGAAATATTCTCCTTGTGAAATTGACTTTACAAGTCTCTTAAAATTGCTGCCATCAAATGGCATGGCACCATATACAAGCGTGTAGAGCAACACCCCTAAAGACCAACAGTCTACTTCTGGTCCATGGTAAGGTGTGCCTTTCACAATTTCAGGAGAGGCATAGAGCGGCGAACCGCAATAGGTGGATAAGTGGCGATGATCATCGAACACGTTTGAAAGGCCAAAGTCAGCTATTTTTGCGTTGCCCTTCTCATCAAGCAGGATATTTTCGAGCTTAAGATCGCGATGGCAAATTTTGTGTTTATGACAATAGTAGCATGCTGTCGCAATTTGCCTGAATATACGACGTGCTTCTTCCTCTGGCAAAGTTTTGCGCACGAATAAATAATCATAGAGTTCGCCACCAGCAGCATACTCCATAACGATAACAATTTTCTCTCGATTTTCAAAAACTATAATAAAATGGTTATTTTATGACAATATTTAGCATCCTACTAAGAATATTAAATGTACCTTCGTATATGTGAATAATATTCGGATGCTGAACAGAAGACATAATTTGAATTTCTCTTCGTATTCGAATCAGATCTGCTTCCGTTTCTATTTTTGATTTCTTGATTGTTTTTATTGCTACTTCTTGTCCAGTTTCCTTGTTAATTCCCAGTTGCACTTTGCCGTAAGTTCCCTGTCCGAGCTTCTTTATTATGTCAAATCTGTAATAAACATAATTCATTGGAAATCCTTGTCATTGGATCAAAACCCGCTAATACCTTTGTTTTAACTTTCGTTTGTGATTGTGCAACCGGACGCTTCCCGTGTTTTCGATGCCACCCATGATGTTGTTTATCATCGCTTCGCCCACCACCATCTTGCTAAAAAATAAACCGAAATTCTTTGAAAACTGCTTACATCAATAAAAGATATATTGCTAAAGTTTAAACAAGACTCTAAGAAAAAATGTGTGTAGTTAACCCATGTCGTGAGACGGTGTCTGAGTCAGAAATAGCGATATGTATAGTAATGTAGTAAGAGCAGCGAACACGATGCGCACTTATTTTTGGACTGCGATCTTGATGCGTGCCTGTATTCATTTGTGAGTTCAAAGAATAGCAAATGTACATGAAAGTTTGTCGAGGCAAGGTATGCGATATTACTATAAATCAGTGCATTGATTCATTTATTGTCCATGACTACATTAACAAATTTGAATTCAGTTGTTGCGATGGAAAGTTATAGATAAATAGTAACGACCAGCGCTACTATTTATTTGCATTTTAATTCACATCAGTGGCTTTTAAAACTGACCAATAGCATTGGCAAACATCGAACGACGACGGCAGTTTGCGTCAAGCGCACCACACTAGCAGATTTCACTACTCAGCCCACTATTTCCACCTAAATATAACTTAAATGTCTCAGACATGCAGCATCCTCAAACCAATTCAATTGGTTTGTTAATTCAATGTAATAACACTCCAGAAAATGCGCTACTGATGATCTCTCCATATTTTTATTCGGAAGTTTAGTATTTCCTCATCAGATGTTCATATGCATGTTTTCGAATAATTTATAGCGTTGACTTGAACACATCACGAATGAATGAATGTAATAAACTCATGGGTAATGTGCGTGTTATAAAATCATAACCGAGTAATGTGCCTCAGTATTCATCTCAACTTCATGAGCAAAAACCTCTATACCCACGTTTTGTATTAATAAATGACAATCTTACAATTAAATCAGGTGTGTAATGCAAATGTCAAAACCTCCGCTTCGTATGCGGCCCACGATATTCTGGAACAATCTCAACTTTCGTAACAAATGCAACATGTGTTTTCCAACATGATGAAGAATATATTTCTGTTGTTTGCCCATAGACTCAAAAATTCTAAAACAATTCCATTTTAAACAATTGCATGAAATATTTATTTCCATTTTCTAGCTTATGAAAGATCCTTTGCATAGTATTTAGGACATTATTTTTCTTATAAACATAGATTGAGTCATCGCATGATCCAATGCCGCTTTCTTCAAAATTTGCTGTTGAAAATTTAACAAGTCTGGCTACTTGACACTTCGCAAAGCCTTTATGAGTTCGCGATCGTGCGTGGGTGTGCTTCCACGCATAGAAGCTATAATTATTTGGTCCGAACATGAGAGGAACACGTATCAATGTGTGGAAACACATTCCATCTCATTTGTTGAGAATTAATAATAAAACTAATTCCATCTTAACTAACATTTGCCGTGGGCTGTTTGAACTTAGAGGTTAGAAGTAAAAAATATAATCACAACTATTTACTCTTGTATGCATCTGACTGAACTGAACCAAATGGAAAAGAACCTGCAGATGAAATATCTCCTAACCTAATTATATCCCTATAACCCATTACGTTTATAAATTTAGATCGGCTCAACGTAAAGGAATCTTGTACGTCAAGCCCAACTTCCCATCAGCGTTTAATACTACCGCCGACGAGTCAACACACAGTAAAACAAGCAAGACACAACAAAGTGTTTTCAGAAGCAAAAGCAAATACTTACGATGATTTTTATTGCTTTTAACTTCCTGATACAATGAACTTCAAGTTGATATAGGCATTTATTAAGCAGTTCGAATCCTATTGGAAAATGTCACGAAAGCACAGCAAATTCACAATTGTATTGAGAATACTAACTGACAGTTTTGTGCCGTGCGCCGCATTAGTAATGCGTTCTTACTAAAGCATATTTGCCACTGATTTACTTTATTAAATACGTAACATTTTAACAATACACTCAACTAAACCAAACGCGTTTCGCACTATGCTTGTCGTCAGACGCCATCTTCTCAACTGATGAATCTGACCTCAGCTGCTGAATGTCCTAGCCACGGAAGCAAGTGTTATATAAGTTGCCTAATGTCTAATCATATGTGCCACTAAAATTTCCAAACTTAATATTATAACGTTTCTAATAACAATTTATACGTAATTTATTTTTAAACGTTATTGATATTGTAAATAATTTGTTTGAATATGTATGCATTGCAAAAATTAATATAACCGATTGTTTTTGAAAAATTGCTATCGTGCAGGATCGGGTGATCACGTTTGCATTCGTACATCATTTAATACGTACCAAGGATAATCGTGTTTGGTTGCGGCAAGGGCGGTGAACCATAGTACACCAATTCAAAAACTTATACTTATGAGTTAAATAATTGATCAGAATTGGTTCATGTACTTCAAAAATCCCATTCATACGTGTCATTCACGAAGCAAACACTCAATCGTATCAATTTGTTTATGATGAACATTTAGTGAAGTTCAAGAATAAACTGAAAGTGACTGTAGATTCGTGGCGCGGCCATTTTTGCCTGTGTGTCCCAAAACTCAAATAAAACTACAAAACCGCTTACATACAAGGTTAGAGCAATTTCATGGCGACTTCGCATCAGCTGTATCCACCCTCTTAATCCTTACGGCTTAGCATTACATCAATTATCCTGATCTGCAATGAGCGACTATCGGTTGACCGTGTGCGGCTGCACACAATTCCGCTGGTGAGCATCGTACAATGATGCTAATAGGTGGCGAACGAACGGCAGCCCGAACTGTTCGAGACTATAATATTGATTAAGCCAAGGGGCGGCAATGCGCGCGAGCGAGACGGATACTCGGCGGTGGCAGTGAGCGTAGGCGTTCGGGCAACACGGACGTGGCGCGTCCGCTGCTGATGCAACCGAAAGTCGTTCACAAGCAGCTCAAAAACTAGAATAATAATAACAGTGCACAAATACGAAGCGGCCAATCATTTCCGTTGAGTAGAGTCTTTGTGATTCCAATTTGTTGGTACCTTCATTTTATACCCGGTTATTAAAGCGAGTAGTGCGTTGTGCACCGTGCTGAAATCCACTGCCATTTTTATAAATTTCATCCTTCGTTACTATCGCGGAATTCGAAGAGATAGGATATCACAGTGTAACGCTGACACGAAAAGCATGGTCTTATTAACGATTCCCTGAAATTGATGTAATAGATAGTTCTCCGGAAGTGAGGAAGTGCCAGGAATGGGAACACGATACGATTCGGAAGTATGGTTCGTGCCATGTTTGGACCGAGGGGCGCACTGCGTTGCAAGATTTGTCTAAATAGGTAACGAAGGCATTTATTTTCCACTAACAATTAGTGTGTAGTTTAGCTGGTAGTAGTTTATAGGAATTATCAGTAATCGATATTATTCCTTGCAAGAAAATGTAACTGTCATTAGCAGTGCGAGATTTTTGCCTCGTCTGCGCCCCTAATGCACTTCGAGCACCGCATCGCGCGATGTAATGAGAGTGCAATCCGGTGAATCATTACATGACTTGTACGGGAGTACGCGCAAACGATGTGAATAGACATAGTCGTAGTATTAGAGTAAATGCTTTTACTACGAATGGGGGTGCGAATGCAGCGCCTGGATGCGCATTCGTATAGTTGCAGCGTTTTATCGACGCGCCAGGAGTACAAGGATGAGGCAGATTGATGCATTTCACGTTTCTTATTTGTCATGTTCTGCAAAAATTTCACGTGCAATTCTAACATATTTTTGATTTGATAACTTTTTTTTAAGGTGACTTAAGTATTCCTAAAGTTAAACTTTTCCAATTTTGAACTTTACTAAAGGTTACTATATCAAACTAAATTTAATTAAATTACAAAATGGTACAATACATGCATTGCAATTTTGTTGAAAGAGTTTATGATCAATATTTATTCATTGATTTCATTCACTCCTGACAAACAACTGAGTTGGAAGTGCACACGTTATTAAGTAAAATTAATGGCAGTTTATGGCTATATGTTGGAAAGTATCAACCGAATACAATAAGGTCGTAATGACTATGCAAATATTGCACGAATCAATAGATTTTGCTGCACAAGCAACGTCAATGAATAGATTTTATGCATTTATCATCAATATCAGTACAGATACATCGGTACCAAAATCATAGTGGCAAACTCCTTTCAAAAGCAGTAATTAACTGTGAAACAAAATGATACGCTGAAGCGTAGGAAATATATTACCTACATAGCAACTTCCTGAAAGTATTTAAACCCAAGTCAATTCAGAGACAAAGTGTAACATTATATCTCAAAAGGTTTGAATCTTTGATGTTGTAAAATAATCTTGTTTTGTGTTTTTTAGGAGACCGTTATCGTGGAGGTAATCTGGTATGCAGTGGCGGAAATTGGCGCGTTCAAAGATCACATCCGGTCGATCACGCACGCGCAATATGCTCTGTTGCGGACGTAGAAAGGTAAGCATATAATTTTGTAAAGACAAATACTTTTGTGTGTATTTTGTTAGAATATAAATATTTTAAGACAGTTTTACAAAGTAAGAATATTTTAAGTAACGAATACCTACTTATATGAGCAGACAAGTCGTGTAATAAGCGCAGTGATTGTGTGCAAAGTCGATGATGCGCCAGTGGCGAGAGCGAAGCGAAGAAAAGAGGATTTAAACGTTACTGGAATGCTTGCCGAGGCATTCAAGATCGCGTTCACTTGGCTGGATCCGGCTGGCAATTCGCCTCGTGAGTGGAATGGTGTAGGAAACGGCGAGCAATATAGCCGACGCGGACGCGATATTGCAGCCACCAACGCTCGATAGACGAGCATCATCGGTATGCAAAGTATGTAGATCGTCGTGTATCATTAATATGCGGACACTGAACTAAGTTTGGCGAGGCGGCTGGCAGAGGCGATGATATATGAACTCAGTAAAAGCCGAGTCAAAGGCACATGACAGAAATTCGTAACGTTTTCAAACTTCATCCATCTTCGCATCCATTATTACTATATAACTATCAGTTCCAGTCATGTACTCTATTCTAAAACGACCAACTGATCGTATTTTAATGATAACTGTTGCGTGACGAAACTAATTTGCATGTTCTCTAAATTTAAATAACAGGTTAGGTAATCAAATTATTCAAAGTTTTCCGCTTGAAACTGATATGCATTTACGCAGGTGGTGGTGGTGGTGGTGTAAGAAGTGAAAAGTTTGAGCAAAGATAAAAGGATAACAAGAAAACTGGCGGGAAATGCCCGGGTTTGTAGAAGGATGTTGAGCGTTCGTTCTGTCAACATCGAACGAGAGGGCGCACGCGTAGCGCGACGTACAACTAGATGACGTCACGTGACCGAAGGAAGAACAAGGACGAAGCGAGCGTACGGCGTGCGTGGTTTGTAGTGAGCATGCCGGCCGTGGCGGGCTTCAGAGCGAAGAGACCGAAGAAGGGAGAAATCAATAGCAAGGGTGGCCGAAATCCAAGAGAGTGCCCGGTGTGCTCTGTCGCGGCGCAGGTCTGTGGTGTTGTTCGGTTAATGTGTGATAAAAATGGCAAAGGTTGCTTTTTTACAAGAAAGGTAAATGCACCCCCCCTTCCGGCTCTGCCGTTTCCATTCATTGTTGTGCAATGCGATTGCATATCCGTGTGCATGCATTTTCAATGTGTAATCAATATATCGTGGCAACGACACCGCGCCGGGCGCAAAATTTTGATGAATAAGCGCGTGTCAAGTCAACGCTCGTACACGGTGAAAATTTCACTGTTCATATAGACACAGCGTAACTCTACTCCATTCCTGTGACTACTTTTCTCTCTTTGCTGTGTTTTCTGTAGTTTTTACACGTAGTTGTTCAAAATACTCAATAATTATTATCAAATTGTGTAGCTGTTTAATTAGATTAGAAGAGATAAATGTTTGTAAAGTAGCAAGTTCAAGGATAATAAGTAGATTTTATGTTTAATGGGAAAATTGATTGAAGTCTCTATTTTAAGTTGTAATCAAATACTGGTGAAAATGGTGAATACCGTTGTAACCTGTAATTCATGCGCTGGGGAAGCGTAAATGACGAAGCCGTACTCAGTTATCCGTTGAGGCCAGAGGGTAAACTGCAAACACATCGAAGGAAACGCCTTAGTAAGCGTTCGGCTACGTTTGCCAGCAATAATCTGATAATTGCTAGACAAACTTGCTGATTGCGATTAGATCCGTTCGGCGATGAACCAATTACAACCAGGTTATTACAATGTTATTGAAAATTCAAACAAGCGATTGTAGATTGTTTACCTCGGGCACGTCGGGACCCAATTAGTTTTACGAAAGAGATATAAGATACAATTATATAAAAGTATGTACTGCATCCTTAACCTGGAAAGTGCATTCGTTGCAAAGAATTTAATTTAATGACGGTTTCATAAACCCACTTCTGAAATTCAATTAAATGTGCCGCAGTTTGAACACTAGGCACATAGTTAGTACACTGAATAACTAACTAAAAAGGATATAAAGTTTTTGTATAACTGCGGACTGAATATTAAAACTAATGTCGCCTGCGCTTGAAGATTACAAATTCTTAAAGCACAGTACATTTTAACATTTTCACATTTTAACTGATTTCATATAAAATAATTCTTCATTTCTTCAAAAAAAGGTTGGACTTATACAAACTTAGTTTGTACTTAGTACTTATATACTTTTGAACAACTCATTGCAAGTAAAATATCGGTAACATTTACTTAAGTATTGTATTTCAAGTTTTTTTTCGTTTTGTATATTTTGTTGTGGTTGTTGTTGGATTTGCTTACCGTAACTTATTCTAATAGTAGTCTAAGAAAGAAATATTTGGGCCACCAGTTAACCAATTGATTACGATTATGGCCATTACGTACAAATATAGAACATTAAACATTTCTTCTATTACGAGTAGCTCATAAAAAGGACTACTAATAAAATTCTACTCTGGTTTGGTACCGAACCTTATTTACCTTTATGGATACCAAAATCAATATTTTTCACTTTATCATCGTGTTCAACTCATAATTATACATACTTAGAGGTTTTTATAGTATAATAGTTGCATTTGATGATCCGACAGCAAATATTTAATATGAAATCATTCAAGTGTTTATATTGTTTGACTGCAGAAGCAATTTCTAATTAATTTTTTTACTCGCAAATAATTTTATATTTAAATATCGGTCATTTTCTATTTAATCTCAAGTTTAAATAATAATCTAACAAGCTTTTCATTAAATTTTAATCTCTATAATTTTATTTAATATTCAAATTTTAATTAAATCATTTTAATTAATTTTGCTTATTGTTTCGTTTTAAATTAATATCGAACATATAAATTTAAATTAAATCAATAAAATGTACCTTAATAAAGACCAACGTTTAATGTTGTGAGTTTATAACAAAAATAAGAATTGTCGTTTTTCTTCTTTTCACATGTCACGTTGAATTTAGTATTCGAGTTTGGCAGGCATTTCATGTCGTTTTATCGTTCTGTCATCACAATATATTACGTTCCGGATCAATACCTAAACTTCTCAGAATATATTAAAATATTCTTATAAATAATAATGTCACTCGTTTTAAGGATAATGGGCGAGAAGCTTTGGATCTCACGGCATCTCCATTGCGTGCAGCGCCAGGACCCACTACACGAAATAATCACCCCCCACCAATGGTCATACAGGGAGACTTCCGTAAGGTAAGTCGCAAACATTGTAAACATTTTCCTGAAAATAAACAAAGTAAACGTAAACACAGTAAGTTAATCAAATGATACTTACGTAAAATTTGAGCGTAATACTTAATTACATAATGACAACTACACAGTTTAGAGTAAGATTTGGTTCTTTCTTTCATAGGTTTCGGGTATCAGCACAGAGATTTTCAAGCAAATAGAAACAGTAGAAAACGACCACGATGCTTCAATGGCGGCGGCGTTGGAGGTGAGTGTGTACATGTTATCCAAACATTTGTAGAATCTAAAAAATGTTTTCGCATATATCAAGATATTTTTAATCAACTTAACTAATGAATTTATGTCAGCATGTCGAGCGACGTGGTGAAATGATTGTCCGTATTCTGGACGCGCGTCAGTTGGGCCGGTCATGCAGCGAGGCGGCGAAACGCTTCCAATCAATGCAAGACGCCAAGCACAGCGTGCAATTCGTGGAAATCGTAAAACGACCAGGTCAGACTCTCGGCCTGTACATTCGCGAAGGCAATGGCATTGATCGTACCGATGGCGTTTTCGTTTCGCGCATTGCACTCGAGTCGGCCGTGTATAACAGCGGGTGCCTCAAGGTGCGTTTCTGGTACCTTCTTTCGAACCCCACAAATATTCATACTTATTTCCCCTCAGGTAGGAGATGAGATCCTGGCTGTTAATTTGGTCGACGTGACGCGTATGAGTCTCGACGATGTGGTTATCATCATGTCAATACCCCGGCGGCTAGTGCTCGCTACCCGCCAACGCAAAGGAGGTGTCAAAGGTCAGGAATCACCGAGCGTGCAACCGCGAAACGAGCACAAACCGCCGCCAGTAGTAGTCATCAAACGCGATCTTCGCGATGACGAAATTGACGAGCCAGATTTGGGACAGCATAGCAGAGATACCATGCGCCAGAGACACACTGGAGATGGTCGCGAGATGAGCGAGTCTCGATCTCGTCTAGGCCTAGGATTAGACAGTCGTGGACATAACCAGGAAACAAACGGGCTTGACTTGTATTACAACTCACGTCCACCAGACTCGTGGGGTTACCAACCGCCACCGCCTGTGATCACCGAGCAGCCCAAGTCCAACATTCAACACTTTCAACCCTACGAACGGACGTATCCAAACACATTGGAAAGTCTGGCCGAAAAAGTGCATTCCTTCGGGCTCCCCAATCGCCGAATGAGTGCTGGTAACCAGCCTCTGCCGTCACGGCTCTCATCTCAGCAGAGCCCATCGGCGCATTACTACGTTCAGCACTCTGGGACCGGAGCGCGGAGATTAATGCCACGCTCCGGGTCCGACCAGCATCTGCCCCATACTGAATACTCCGACTACACGAGCATTACCTCTGCTGGTCGCCATAGTCTTCTCAGATCGAGTCTCAAGTCTGGATCCACGTTAAGTCGTTACAATCAGCGATACGTTGACCAAACATCTGTCGCTGCACAATTGGCCCAAGCCAAATACGCCAGCTCTGGACAATATCCAGGAGGCAGCACCTTAACGCGACGTAATCGTAGTTCACTGGATTACAGTAGTGATACGGAAGCCACATGCGGACCACGTTCTAGTTACTATTACTATAGGTAACAGTAGATAGAGCTTAAGCTAAGACGCTTAATAAGGAAGTTACAAATAACACTAAGCTAATCCATTTACAGGCAACAAGGGCCCCCGGCGGTGCAACATACCGCATTGTCAACGCTTGGACGAAGTGGACTCGGTGGTGGAGCAAGCGACATCGTCGCCAAATTTAATTCATTACCGCGAGATGCACGCGGCGCCACTCGATTAGCCATGAATAAGAGGTTCGGCCCCACACTGCTCCAAGACGATGCCGATGGGAATCTGTCGGCACCTGAAATGCC
This sequence comes from Aleochara bilineata, assembly GCA_003054995.1. Taxonomy (NCBI): domain Eukaryota; kingdom Metazoa; phylum Arthropoda; class Insecta; order Coleoptera; family Staphylinidae; genus Aleochara; species Aleochara bilineata. The sequence goes on from NBZA01000969.1 coordinate 43,449, forward strand.
CTCGTTGAGGCAAAGAGGTATTATGTTTTGATTAAACTAGCCTTTCGCTAGCATACTGGGCTAAGTGTGATAATAGTAGAAGATCATTTAGTCCATGGTTTTGAAAACGAATTGCATTTGTGAAGGTTACACAGCCAGCACACACTATAAACTTACCACCTACTACCGCAATGCAAACACTTGATTAAGCCAACCACCAACCACCCCACCACTTGATGGTACCCTGCAGTGGCATCTTCTTCATGTCACTTTCACTTATCATACAATTTTGTTTGATCATCTCATCAATGATGCACCACTCACAAACATTTCTCGCCAGCATTGATCACTCACGTATTGTCGTGTAATCCAAACCATAGCAATCAGTCAAAAAAACAATCAAACCACTTGTAAGGGAAGGACAGTCTCGTCATCAAATATATTCACTTCAGATGAATATAGACAGTGGCTGAGCCGAACACCTTCGACGTCGGCGATCTATGAACAGATACGAGCCTCTCGCGACGTTTTGAATCAACAACGCGCTGCCAGATTTACCTACAGCGCCGAAAATATTCACGCTGCTCTCAAAGACGTAAGTGTAGACCAACAAATGTTATAAATTTTAATTCGTTTTCTTAGATTTCGCTCGTTTGTTGAGTAATTACTGAATTACATTATAAATTTATGTACTTAGTAGTCAAAATTTTAGTTTTTGAATTATACCTACTACTTACTAAATTTTAATTAATTCACAACTTAATTGGCAATTTTTTCTGGGTGACGCAAATCTATTAGACCGAGGGAGGCTATTACAGTGCGTATGGGCGACCGGGCGTGACTTCCACGTTAGATAGACATTTCACAAGATCCCAGCATCAACCCCCCGCGCGATCATTGTCAACTCAACATATCACGTCATCCTCATCAGGTAATGTTTCAAGAACTACGTCCGAAGCTACGTACATTCTCATTTAACTTTCATCCCGGATTAAATCTCTTAACGAATTCTATTGTAGTACTTGATAACCCTTAAAAACTGCAAATACTCAACCCTGCATAGAAAATTATCATAGTTACCAGTTATGGTTCTATAGTAGTTACATAAATATCATTATCATACGTTACAGCTTTAGCATCAAGTAGATCACCCTCGATGCGCCGAATGCGTCAACTATTAGATTTAGATTCAGTTAGAACTGGTGCACCAAGCCCAGTACCAACACCTAGTGGTACACTCCCAAGGGGTCAAAGACAACTCGACATAAATCCTGCAGGTACAGTAATCCTCGCACAAATATATCAATGACGTTTGCTAAGTTACGAGAGTTTGTAGAGTTTCTTAAGTATAAAGTCGATAAGCCTTCAATGACCGGATCAACAACTCTCAGTGGACTGCAAACCTTGAGCGGTTCCACTTTAGGAGATGAACCTGTAAGTGGTTTATTGTGGGTACATCTCCTTGCCGGACGCGGCTTACGAGCTTCAACGGGCACATCTAATGCTACCACTCCGGTAACACCTAGTGGCGGTACTGCCCCTACAATATCAGGAGGTTTGTAACACATACAGATTCATCTTTAGTACATTTCATTATCCCTCAATGCGTCTATCTAGGTTCTACAGGTATGCGTGATCTGTATTGTGTACTCGAATGCGATAGGGTACACAAAGCACGTACAGTTGTACGTACTGGAGATTTGGTATTCGATTGGGATGAAAGTTTTGAACTTGATTTGGTATATAACCGGGAATTAGATCTTTTAATATACTCATGGGATCCTCAATATCGCCATAAGCTGTGTTACAAGGGCTCAGTGCACTTACCATCGCTGTTAAAATCAGGACCTCTACATCAACTAGCACTTAAAATTGAACCCCGAGGCACACTTTATCTTCGGCTTCGTCATACAGATTCATTTACGTTGTACCGACGCAGAGGCATATCCAGTATGACACTGTCTCGTACGCAACCACTCTTTGGGGTTGATCTAGAGTCAATTGTGAATCGGGAAGCCAAAGTGAGTGGCATGGCAGGAAGTGCGATGGCCGGGGCAGCACAAGTTCCTATTATAATTCGCCGCTGCGTGGAAGAAATTGAACGTCGTGGGTTGGACATCATAGGGTTGTATCGCCTTTGCGGCTCTGCCACCAAGAAACGCATCCTGCGAGAGGCGTTTGAGAGAAACAGTCGTTCAGTGGATCTGACTCCTGATAATGTCCCTGACATCAATGTCATTACTGGAGTGCTTAAAGATTACCTTCGGGAATTACCCGAACCACTCTTTACAAAATGCTTGTACCAAATGATGGTTGACGCGTTGGGAGTTTGCCTACCAGACGACCCCGAGGGCAATGCCAAATTGATGTTCTCTATATTAGATTGTCTCCCTCGAGCAAACAGAGTAAGAATAAGAAATTGAAAGTGTGGGGAAGAGTGTTACTCAACGATCATTTCTACTTCCAGGCAACACTAATTTTCCTCATGGATCATCTTGCACTCGTTGTGTCTGCATCCGATCGTAATAAGATGTCTGCGCAAAACTTGGCAACTGCACTCGCACCCGTTCTAATCCTGCACTCGAATGCCGAGTCACATCCTTCGGCCATCAAACAAGAGATTGATTACAATCAGCCCATCGGGGTACTGAAATATCTCTTGCAGATCTGGCCAACGCCAAAACATCACTCAGGTAATGTATTGATCACTCTCGTTCGCCCACGTACATTAATCATAATGAATCACGTTTTGCATTTCGTTGTTGTTTATAAAACCACCGACATATCAACTCACCACATGCAACTCACATTTTTTATCGTTAGTATGTACTTAAATGCCACTGTATCTGCCATCAACTCACTGACAATAATCACCAACCTTCACAATTTGCATGCATTTGATAAAATATCAAATAGCACTTTTCATTTTTTCAATGATCTATGATAATACTAGTTTGCAATGCGTAGAAAAGTATCTGTTTGCTAAGTTGTCGATATAATATAGGTATTAATATGGCTGAGTGCAATCTTTTCTTAATGAGTTTGCGTGTTGATTGATGTGTCGGGGTATCGTTGGTATTGAGAAGGGGACCTTTTCAGACAGGTCGACGCGGCAGGCTACCCGGGCCGCGTGGAGACAGTCGCAGTGTGTGTCCTCCGGTGGGACAGCTGGCCCGGGCCCCGGTATCCGAGCAGTCTCGGCTCTCAGCGGCTCCGTTTCCTCCTCCTCCTCGCTCTCTAGTCTCGGGCCCCAGAGGCCCTGCGCCACCGGTCCCATCACATCAGACACTCGTAAGTACTTACAGCTGATTAGTTATTCTCTCAGCAATGTATCACCAATACAATAAATCCTTGTTTCTGTTGACGTTACCAGGCCCAATCATCAGTAAACAAAGGTCCCTACCGTCCGCTCTCACCGCGAGTCGCACCACCTCAAATGCAGGGGGGCTCAGTGGGCTCCTCGGCAGCGGCGGCGCAAACGGGGGCGGCAGTGTTAGTGTCGGCGGGGGGTCCAATCTCAATGCAATCGGGCGGACACAAACCACGCCAGGTGATAGTCTCTTCGCCCGGCTCGCCAAGCAGTAGTAGTGATTCCCAGTCCGGATCCGATTCGGTGAAACACTGCCTGGCCAACCGCCAAGTATCATCCCCGTCAGTGCGTGCCTCACCGTCGTCGATGCGCAACTCGCCTACCATCCGTCAATCGCCCTCCACGAACGGTATGTCCAGTCATGCCGTGACCACGTCGTCGGCGTTGAATTCGCCGGGACCGACCCTTCCGCGCAATTCCCCATCGATCACCAGTCTGAGCCGCGCCAGCCCGTCGCTGATCAACGCGACGCGCAGCAGCTCGCCAGCGATGCAAGGAAGCTCGGCTGGACTCGCCGTCACCCTTACCTCAGCCACCAGCGCACTCTCCACACTCACCGGGCTCCAGTCCACCATCTCCAGCATCAGCACCACCGCCGGCAACATGTACAGCCTGAGCTACACTCAGCCGACCACCTTCGCCAGCACCAACCCCTTCCTCACGGGCGCGTACATGAACTACGCCACATCGGAGAGTTACTACACCTCAGAAAACAGGTACAGCTCGAATTCAAACAACACCAAACCATTCCTCTTCGACACCAGCAATCATAAAGATAATGGAAAGATGACACTTGACACCAAGGATAAATATTCTTTTGACTCGTCATCCACAAACGGCAGCACCAAGTCACAATATTTTTACGAGAACGGCACGGGTAAGGAGGGCGCCAGCGGCAAGCTCTTCAGCTACGACAGCCCCACTTCAACCTCGGTCTCTAAACCTTTCCAGTATGCAAGCGACTCCAACGGCAAAGATAAATCATCGTACGCGTACGAGTCCAACGGCAAGGATAAGCCGTTCACTTTCGATGCTTTTAGTTCATCCAACGAAACACACACAGATACATATACAACGAGCAATGACAATGGCAAATACAATAGCAAAACCTTCACCACTTCCAGTAGCTACAATCCGTATAAATATAAGTACGATTCCAGCCCGAATGCCATCTCTCCTTCGGGTCACTTGACCGTTGAAGAGACCCCAACACCCACAAGTAGCATTGAAACTGAAGATAGTAATACACGTGAGGTGGGTGAGAAAGATGTCGAAGGGGATGGCGAACTCTCCGATTAAATAAGTGATTGATTGATTTTAGCGGCATTTACGCAATTTATCATATTCAATGTATGCTTCAATAGAATCAAATACGCGCGTAAACATTTAAAATAAATCTCCGACCAGATCGGATGCTGCATCGTCAAAGTACTACTATTATTTCGATCTTATAAGTTCATATAATAGTAGTATGAAAGCGGTTATGAATTTGGCCCTACTTAAAAACAAGAATTTATACAATTTTTAAAACAACTCCTTTTTACATAGATATACTATTATATTATAAACATATTATAGTTAAATGAATAGTTGAATTTATTAGTTATCAATTTTTATTAATATTATTACTATACTGAATGGTGCAAAACTTCATTTGAAGAATATTGAAATATTATAACTAAACAAACGGTGGATGAATTTTAGAGATGACTTGTTATGTGTTTGCACAATAAATAAATCTATATAGAATAAATTCTTATATACATATATACATCGTGCATATATATAAATACTAAATATCTCTATATAAATAATTAACACAGTAACTACTGAACGATACAGTAATAGAACGGAGATGATATTTGCTAGGTGTCCAATGTCTTAGAACTCAGTATACAAACTTATACGTGTACATGTAGTTGTGTATTTATTGTTAGTATGATGAATTTATATACATACCAACATCTCATCAAAGTCCATAATAATTATGGACGTGATTCTATAATAATATTGCGTGAGAACAAATTAAAAATTGAATTGATTTGAAACGCAATAAGTACTTATCTAAATAATAATCTGATACAGTATTGTAATCGTAAAGGTAACAAATGCACAAACTTGTAAGAGTGTTACTATTAAAATCAGATCTTCGACTGCTTTATAGGAGAAAGGAATGCAATGATTGTATTGACTTGAAATCCAAACACTGCCATCACTACTTATGCATCATCGCAGTTGTTGTAACATAGAATACCATTATAAATCACGATAAAAGATTCATGTCGTTCGGTTGATTGCTTGTGAAGCAATAAAACATATAAACAATGAATATATTGCATGTATGTATGTTGAATATTACACATATATAAATATTATACATATATACCTATACTACTGATTGTTCTACATATATGTACACGTTATAAAAATGTAAAATGTAAAGGTGTTGATAACTTAACGCAACCGCTTTGTTTCAATTGATTTGCGCAAATTCGTAAAGCATTCCAAATACGAAACTCTCTAGTAAAATGTAATATACCTATAATGTATGCAAACGTAAAACGTATGCTTTTTGAAAAGAATTTTCAATTGCAAGCAAGCAAAACAAACAGTAGCCAAAACAAAACACACATTAATATGTAATTACATTACAAATATTCATTATTGAACGTAACTTGGCCAAACCAGTAATCGTACCATCGACAGATTGGTTTACTACTCAGTCACTCATTAGAAACATTCCGTTAATTATTCTTATAGAAACAAATGACGCGAGATTACTACCTATTGAATGTATGTAAATGTAGATGTATTATATGTACACTTGACTGTTTCATACTTTCTTCTGTTTGTAGATCATGAGATTGATTTGAAGTTTGTTTGACAGCTAGTTATTATAAATAAATGATTGTAATTGTATAAAATTAACTAAAGAGATAAGGAGAAGAAACAAGGAGCTAATTGTTGGTAAAAGTATGAAACTGAATTGCACTGATATTAGTTTTTATTATCCATGTAAAGACGAAGGTGTAAAGACACTGGATGTAAGAGCGTGAAGAGTCATGTCTCAACCTTAAGATTCACGTTACGAGAAAGAAATAGAAAAGTAAACTAATAAGGTCTAGTCAATTTTGTGTTTGGTCAATTTTAGGTACTATCTAAATATATAATTAAAAGAGATTAAAAACGTATAAATAATATATGCATAAAACAACAATTTATTCAGCGAGATAAAAATGAAAATAAGATTACCAATTAAAAGTCAGTGGAAACGAAATCAAATGAATTAATGAAATAAACACACCGCGATTTATATCGTGTGGAATGAAAGTTGAATTACTATTTAGACTGTTGACATATTATATTATTACTATATGAATAATTATATAAACTGATTGATCACTCAATTGATATTATAACGTAGTTGGAGTTTTTATTTTTTCGCGATTAAGGGTTGACTAAAAGTTTCACAAAATGAAAGTAAACACGGGAACTGCAATGAGAAAACGCAAACACAATAAGAAACAAATGAGTGTGTATGCACATATCAGCTGGAAGTTGTTAGAGAATTGCATATTTCAAACTTGAATCATGAATAAAGAGTGTAATTAGTTGCATTGTGAAGAATTCATACAAACTTACAATGCTCTTCTATGTGCCCTGCTTCTAGAGAATAATCACATACGTACACGTTGAAATGTTTCCGAAATAATATCATTTGTGCTACTACGTAATACTTACACAAAACTACACTAAACTAATAAATGTAACAATATCATAATATAATATTGTAGGCAATACAATCGTTAATACAATGACTGATTAACTATGTACTTGATCATTAATCGATCTCTAACATACACATACATACACTAAATTCTAAACAATCAGAAATCTATGCATTTGCATGTAAAGTAAACTTTGTACTTGTATTTAAACACTTTGCAAACTATTCATCATCCATTTAGAACTCAATCGCGAAACGGCCACTCATCAGCGGCCTGAACATCCCCATAAACCATGTTTATTTTTATTTATTTATACATGGTATGTTTGGTGCATTTCATACACCCTGTATATATGTATAAGTAAATAAAGTAAAAGAGAAAAGATTCGAAATTATAGACGACCCTCATATCGGCTGGGATGTATATTACAATACAATACATACTACGCAATTTTTCATGAGAAATTGACCGACTACTAGCTAACTAAATTGTACGACTAAACGTAACGTTACTTACACTAAATATAAATCTAGCAATATGTACAACAATAACAAGTTATTAGTTTCAAATATACATGCAAATACATATTGAATGACATTGCAAAACTATATAAAGACTAAACATATTTTAGTTTAGTTCACTTTACACACAAACCAAAACAAACTATGTGTACATTATACTATACCAGTTTTATATGAACTTAGCGTAACGTAATGAAGAACGTAGCAAATGAATGAATCGAGTTGAATCAAGCTTGAACACATCGCAAAAGGGTGGCTTCATTCAACGTACGTAGACGTTTAAAGCATGAACAAGCACGAATGATACGCAAAGGGCAGATTGAAATAATAATAAATTATCAGTATTTAAAGAAACCATGTTAGCTTTCAGGAGACAATGAGACAATGGCTAGAACCCTATAATTGATGATTATACTAACTAGCGTTTACTTAACGAAATAAACATTTAGTTGACTCGTATTTATTATTCAAAATGTCTTAATCCTTTTTCAGGAATACGAGTATAGAGATAGTTATTTCTGTGTTCAATTTAATGACTTTTAACCACTTTATTACATTTAATTTCCCATAAAAAAGGGATTTCAGCGTACGCACCGCATTTATTATTTGCTTATTTTTTGCGTCTACTTTTATAGATGTTATTAATTAAGTAAGACATAGTAATTAATTAATTAAGTAATATTTTTTATTTTAAAAATTATTTACTCACTTAGGGTAATGTTTAAATTTTTTCATAATAATTACCTTAAAAATTCAATTTATGCGGCCAAGGCAGACGCATTTTAAGATAGCATTTCAAGTTGAAGACTTGGAGAACGCTGTAGTTTTTATGAATATTGCGTGTTTTAACGTGAATACGCTTCTCGCTCAGTGCGCAGTGGGATGACAGTTAAAAAATTTGAAGGTCCAAAAGTCGCGCTTTCATTGTTTTGACTGTAACATCTAAACTAGTTCGCAGATCAGAACGATTGAAAAACTAGTCTATAGGTGATGAATGAAAGTACGGTTGGAGAAACATTGGAAATTTAAGTCGTTTTTAAGGTCTCTCAAAACTTTAATCGAAAATAAGTCTTGATTGAATTAAGCATCAATATACCTACATACCTACATTATCTTTGTTTGTGATTATTATAATAATAGATATACGTACTAGGCTAAAGTTGAAGAAACATTTTTTTTAACTTGTGTATCTCGTTCTCTTATTTCCCAAGCAGAAATGATTCCGACCATATGGTTGGATAGTAAAATTAATCATAAAATTAATCGATTTTGAGCGGCGTCTACAGCGTTCTAAAGCCGTCATTTCAGGATAATTTTCGGGCCTAAAATACTTTATTTTCACAATAGCTCTTGATTTAACTACGATACAAAGCTTGTATTTGCATTAGTTTGTGCACTAGTTGCAATCTATCGATTGCGCGTTGGTAAAATGTTTAAATTGGTAACTTTTATAGTTATAACGCGTCAATATTTAATGTTTCAAACTCTTGTCTCGGGTTCTCTTAGTTAACAAGTCGAGTTTAAATCGACTTCTATGGTTAAATGGTTAATTTAAAACACATTGATTAACATTTAAACAAATTACTAGTTTCCTTATCAATTACACGAACTTAACATATTTTCTAACACCTTTCTGAAGACAAGGTGAGCTAATTCATTAAACATTTATGTTTGCAATGATTTTTTACACGCGGTTGCGTTGCCACGTTGTCATGCTAATCGTCAAACAAACCGACACGAATTATCTATTGTGCAACTTTTTTCGAAGTCTTGTAAGTATTATGATATTGTGTAAAATTAACGTTTTTCTTAAATTGGCAATATCAGTCTAGTCTATGTAGTTTAAATTTCTCTTAATTAATGAAATTACCGCAATAATTGATTTCGAATTAATATTTCACAAGTTGCGTTATTTAATTTTTCAACATGTGAAAGTTGGTTAAGAAAAAATATATTCAGAACAACCATGACCTATATTTTATAGCTGCATACCACTGCACGCCGTTGTAATTTCTCTTACTTAATTTCCTAAATTTCAATTTAAATCTTATAGAATAATGCAGTTAAACTAAACAATAAAGCATTTGAATCATTTGTATCTATTACATAAATTAGGCATTCAAGCCCAAATAATCAACATCACGCATATAATCGTCATCTGCGCGAAAAAAGTGAAAGTGGCTCAAGTATTGGTCACCGTATATAGTCTGTACCTATAGAGAAGTAATGGGTGTCTGTTTCATTTTAGACAATTAAATACCGAAAGCCGCGATTGCTACCCAATACCAAACACGTTATATAATGACTTTATTTGCAACTTATTTTCTATTTGTATTTACTTAGCTTCAATTGCCATATCTTTGCTTGTGACATTGTGGCGCTCAGACGTAGACAAATGAGACTAACAACTTTTAACAAAGCGATTCTCACTCGCTTCCAAATTGCGTGCTGTGTGCGTTCGACGAGGTACCTATTAAACAATCAACTTTACTCTTCGGCGAATAAACAACCGGCTCGCCTCACCTAACACACGATTCACGAGTTTTGCATGCACGCCGTGTTTTTTCATCGCTGCTTGCCAGTGTCCTAAAAGTCGCGACCGCAATGCGAGGAATTATTCACTTATTAGCTATAATAACAATCGCGGAGTGTTTGTTAGGTCAAATTCTATTGCACCGGAACCGGCAGAGACGCATACCGTATGACGAAGAAGTTGAAACAACGTCGCGACGCATGCGATTACGTGAAAGGGTTAATAACCGAATTCAGCGACACAGAGAGAAAACCACAACACGAATATGTTATGGTAATAGTTAATTACATGCAATTAATTGCTTGTCAATAATTAATACCTATGTATGCCCGTTGCACGTAGATTCAGTTGGTTGCTTCGATATCCCGCATGTTAACTCACCTCTGCAAAAGTTACCCGAATCGCCGGAAGCCCTTGACACTCGCTTTTATCTTTTCCGACGAGATATCACATTCTCCGAGCCGGAAGCGCTGCATTATGAAGATAATGGAACAAGCCTAGTCAACTCAAAGTTCGATTTTAAACAAGGATTAAAAGTGTATATACATGGATATCAAAGCCGTTGGAACGAGAAGGGTGTGTTTATGTTGGTCGATGCATTACTAAAAATTGTAAGTTGTTTTTATGTTGTAATATGTGTTACATGCAAGGGCAATCATAGATAATCTCATAAATATTATTAATAATTGAAAAGTAGTAAAACAAGTTTTAAAAAAATATTTAAATAACTTAGCACTCGTAGTATTTTATAATTTTTAGTTGTTATTTGCATAGTAATATTATTTTATTATTGCAGTCCGATACGAACGTCCTTATTATGGACTGGACAAGAGGATCCCGTGGACCGCAATACTCCGCAGCCGCAGCAAATACAGAAGTTGCTGGCAGACAGCTAGGATTACTTTTAGATGCAATGTTCAATCGCGGATTGAATCCTAAACAAACCCATCTTATTGGGTTTTCTCTAGGAGCACATGTTGCTGGATGTGCGTCGGAAATGAGTAAATCAAAAGGCAAACTCATTGGAAGAATAACAGGTTATTTAAGAAATATGTTCAAAAGCAAACAAAAAACACTTATAAATGTTATGTCATTAGGTCTTGACCCAGCAGGGCCTTTATTTAGGCACAATCATCTAAAAGAACAATCTAAGAAGCTGGACAAAAGTGACGCGGAGTTTGTTGATGTACTCCACACAGATTCAAGCCCTGTAGGTGGCCTTCCTCTTTAAAATATTTTTGAACTATAAGAACTAAACATAACAAGTACATATTAAATTTAATTACAGGTATTTATCGATGGGTTTGGATTATGGGAACCCATTGGTCATGCGGATTATTACGCAAACGGCGGACAACAACAACCCGGGTGTCTAGATTTACAAGCGTCAATTGTTCAAACGACTTTTGGTAAATTCAATAAAACTTTTAAGATTTTTATCAACCAGTACGATTCCAGATCGGACTTTGAACAAAGAGAACGCCTGCAGCCACTTGCGTGCTTATTATCTATACTTGGAAAGTCTTCTGAACAAAATATCTGGGACTTGCAAATTTATGGCGTATAAATGCCCCGGTGGTTTACCCTCTTTTGAATCAGGACAATGCTTTCCGCAGATAGAAGATAGGACTGCAAATCCACTCGCCTTGGATGAAAAGTATTATACAGACATTGGCCAAATGGGCATTGATCAATCAGGCAAAGGTGTAATGTACTTTACAACAAGAAAAACTCCAATGTTTTGTGGCACTCAGCTCCAAGTACGAGTAATCCTTAGTGAAAATCTTCCTACCACAATGGGTATCCTTAACATTAACGTGATTTATGGAAATTCGACTGCAGACTTTGAAATTGAAATAGAGTAAGTATGGCTATTCTATTAAATGTAACAGTAATGTTAATGTGGCCATTTTCAGCACGAAAGAGCCTAAGACATTTTATGCCCTTTCAACTGCGGAATACCTCGCAAAAGCACCAAAAAGCATCACTGTTCATTTTCTTTATCGAAACTATGAGCTAAAAGATCAAAATAATGCAACGATCCCTCTTGGACATAATATCGTTCTGGATAAATTTGAATTGAGAACTATATATGCACAAATGTAAGATATAGTTTTAGTATTCAAAAATTAGTAGTTTATATTCTAATTATCACTTACTTTTCTTTTTATAGCTGGAAACATTGCCGAAAAATACAAATAACCAACCACGATGTGACAGTTAAAATGAACCAAGATTCCAGTTGTTAATTAATCTTTTTATTTTTTATATTTTCAATAATTACAAGAGGAAGATTAATTATTAACTCCGCCATTTGAAACAACTAACATTTCTCATATTGAAACAATACTATATAGAACGAATTTCATACCTACTATTACCCACAACTTTCCTCTACCCATCCCGCCAAAACTGCACCAACTGAACAATAACATAAAGTGTAATAAAGTAAGAATATGTGCATAGTGCATAAACACAGTCACCAAATTAGTTTTGAAATTTAGTCATCAAATTCGAACATATTTTTTAGTAAAAGTAAAGAAGATACGGCATTTTATATGTCAAAATGAAAGACTAACTACTATTACACAGTTTAGTGAGGGCGCTAATAACAGTAATGGGTAAGTAACTTGATGTTTATTGTACAGCGTCTCTAAGTATCCAAGCAGCTTCTGTAATTGGCTTGTTTGTTGCTGATTCGTGTGTTAAATTTTGTTAATAATAATCAGAGTAGATTCTGCCAAGTAAAAATAGTTGAAACGCGAAGTGGGCTTAAATTGAAAGAATAAATTACAAACAGAATAGTGACATTACTTGTGTAGCGTTACTTTTAATGTGGAGGTTATGTTTGGTCTTTAAAAATGCCCAAATATCAATTATCAATAGTTTTATTGTTTTGTTTGTTAATATTATATAGTTTTGAATTTTAAAAGTGAATAAAGTGATTTTGGACGACATGAAAAGTACAAGAGAACGTACACAATTAGGAATATCTCAGGACCTAAATCTATCCAAACTTGATGAAAGTCAGAGCAATATTTCCACAAAGATGTTAAACCGAAAGTTTTCTATAATCTCTAATCAAGTTATTCGGCCATCATTGTCACAGAATACATCTCAGGAAATTGCTGATATCCAACTAAAAGAATCTGATTTGGAAGACAGCACACACCATATACAGGATGACAATGGCAAAAGCAAATTCAAAGCTGAAATTCAGGAACTTAATGACCCACATACCAGTAATTTAAGTCATCTCATTAATCAACAAAGCAAATGTGACAAGGAGATTGCTTCAACGTCAAAGGATTTGAATGTTTGTCTATTAAAGCAAAAAATATTAGGTAAGAAAGTTTATATTTATTAGTGTGAATAGGTTTGTAACTAAGGTATTTTAACAGAGGCTACCAATAAGACTAGCCCTGAATCTCAGCATAATGCGCAACAAATTTCTACCGATATTGAGCGAAAGAAAAGAAAGAAGAAGAAGCGTTTTCGAAATTTGCATTCTTCTCTAGATGATGACAATATTACATTAACAGATCAAAATATGTTGATTACTTCCACCCCTACGAAGACAAAAGATATAAAGTCGCAGACAGCATTGAGTAATAGAAGTGATGACTCTGTTGATAGTATATATTCGAAAATCAGTTTTCTGAGTGATTTATGTCCTAATGAAAATATCAGTAAAACAGTCAATGAAAATGACACAGAAATTATATGTGCATTTGATCAAGACGGTAATAAAATATACATGCAACGAGGTGAAGCCGATGAATTAATATTGTTATCAATGGAGGAAGGTTTAGAACAACTGGAGGATGTGAGTCTCGTAGAAGGTTCGGCACAACAGGAAGAGAACTCTGAACAATCTAAGCTGTTAAATACTAAGTCATCTGAGTGCAGCATGGTTAAAAGCCCAGAAGCCAGCGAATGTAATTTGGACGATTCAGCGGGATTAGAAGATGTCGGAAATGAAGAAATTATTTCTGAAGAAGAAGATATTCCTGAGGAATTGATAGAAATTCCAACACCAACTAGACAACAGGATGATGAAGATCCTGTTTATATTTTGAATGAAATCAGCCAACAAACACCACTTGAAATAGCTTTAGCCCAGGCATTAAATGCGAAATCTGCGGAAGAAAAGATATTGTTGGTTCGAAAACCTGAGAACATATTGTGTACTGGAGATCAAGTTAATTTACAAATGATTGAACCTGTCCAAGCAACCGCAGTTGCAGCTGATCTTGATATAATTTTAAAAGTTCAAAATCAGTGTTGTATTGTTGAATATGAATCGTCTGATTCCGATGATGATATAGAGCGCAGTATAGTAGATAATGTGGATCAATTGTCACACACTGACATAGCGAAAGTGGTGCTTGGGGAGGGATATGATGCAATGCTTCTGCGGGATGAAGATAAGGCAGTTGAATTAATAAAACATCCGCCAGATTATAAACCGCCACCACTTGTTCTACCAATTATTCCTATCACGGTCGCGCCTTTAATACGGGAAGAGCCATTGCCAAATATTAAACCAAAAACACCTCCAACTAATCGAAAAATAGTTGAGAAAAATGAACACAAGAAAGAAAAGATACGAAAACGAGCAAAGAATTTGGTCCCTATTCATGTAACGGGTGACTGTGACATTGATGACATGGTTCAAAATAGTCCGCCGTCCCCTAGGTATTCACGCAAACGATTATCTCGTTCTCTTAAAGCATTTCTTGATAGTTCTGCATCTAATTCTGATGCTTCACTGGACGCTACCAACGGAAGTTTTGTTCCAAGTAGTACTGAAAGCAAACATAAAGATGTAAATAATGAGTATAGTTTTAATGATCTAAGTGTGAAATTAAATGCTCCTGAAGCTGATATGTTACATCTAAAACAGAAGGTTGATCTTTCGGAAGAAAAGAGTGGATATCGTAGTAAAACGCACACAAAGAAACGGAGAAAGAAGAGATTCAGGGGCATTCAGAATCAGGATGTGGGAAATATATTACCAGCACCTGAGGAAGCTGTGAAAAATCTTATTAAAGAAACAGATATTAATGAAAATGATGAAAATAAAAGTGATGAAGACGCTAAATTGAATGGTAGCCAGATATCTCTTAATGATTCATTAACATCGCCAAACATAGGTGGAAAACGAAAGCGGAGAACTTATAATTCGTTAAGTTTTGAAGGTGATATGAATGCTCCGAGAAAAACTCGTAGTTCGATCTCAAAGTCAAACGTTTCATATAATGGTAAGCTATTACATAATTTGAAATTGAATTTACTACACCTTATACTATTTACTAATTCTCTTACAGATTTTACTAATTACGACCTTAATGTAATTGATGCTCTGGAACAAGACGATGTGGTTTCATCTGAAGATTTTGGAAACACAGCTATTGATAATCAGGAAAAAGTAGTTTCCAAAAAGATTATTGTATCGCTCAAAAAGTCTAATAAACCGTCTCTAAAGAAAGTTAAACATCATAAAAATTGGACAACTTCAAATACATTGGATACAGAAGAGAATACCATGCAGAATACAACTGAACCTGAATTAAATATATTTAATACGGGGGTGTTGGAAGATAAATGTAAGCCTGTAAATAAGGCCAATGACGACGATGTCATATATGTAACAGATAATAAAAATGAGCAACCCATAATAATTAACGACGATCCAGAAGTAGTAATAAACTTTGGGGGTGTGCTCAATACATCAAGTGGCAATTATATAAAAAAAGATGTTGACTCATCAGGTATATTCTAAATTAGTTTGTCTTGTAATTAAATTTCAAATACTGTCTTTTTAGAAGTGGATCCATTTTCTGTTGGGGATTTAGTGTTTGCACGTCTGGGCGCTTTCTGTTATTGGCCTGCTATGATAACAGTGGAACCAATCATCAATTTACATAAAAGGCATGCTAAGACATTTAGTTACCATGTACGCTTCTTTGGAGATAATGGACGCCGTGCTTGGGTTCCAAAGTGCAGTATTATAAAATATAGAGGACCGGATACCCTTGAAATATATCGCAACGAATTATTGGAGAAAAAGGTATTTATTTGGATATTCTTAATGATCTGTTAACCGATTTTTTTATAGAAAAAGAAACATGATAAATTACTTGCCAAAGAGATTGGCAGTACATTCGTAAACGCGCGATCGCAAAAGTCCTGGAATATAGGCATTAATGAAATAGAACTATTGGTTGATAAGACAGTTACTGAACGACACGATTTCTTCTATAATATGTTTGCACCAAAGCGCGAAAAGCGTAAGAGGCAACGTTTAATATCATCGGATTATGATATCAAACCTAAAATAGAGGAACTTGATCATGAACCATTAGGCGAAGACATGACGCCAATAGTTGCTGCAAAAAGACGTAAACTTAATACGGTTACATCTGTTAGTAACAACTTGCATAAATCCGACATCGTTTTAAAAGAAGAACCATTAAAGAACATAACACCTGCGAAAACAACTCCCAAGTCGAAGAAGCGTTCATTAACCGGTAAAAAATTAAATGAATGGGGCAGTTCAACAAAGGACAATTATGTATTGGAAGACTTAGAGATGATTATGAAAGGTTCACCAATAGAGGTAAAGCAGGAAGGCAAAAAGATCGCTAAGAAGAAATCCAGTGGCGCAAATCATATAATAAGTGATAGTAAGTCGGCTGGGAAGACAAAGTTACAAACTGATGTTACATCTGAAGTATCGGATACAGATTCATCATCGAAACTTAGCGTCCAATCAACGGGTAGTAAACGAATTTTATTTAAAGATGTTTCCAAGATACCCGTATGTCAAATATGCTTAAGGAATAACGGTATTGTTCTGAAGTGCAAAGGCAATTGTTGTGGGTTTTATCATGCAGAATGTAGCAGCATTAAAATCGAACCTAAAGAGGAAAATAAGTCTGATGTTTCATTAAGCAAAAACAAGCTGGTAAATGGCTTAGTAATTGATATTACTGATCCAAATGAGTCTGAAGATAACAAACATTCTCCTGAATTAAATGATTCTACAGACGATTTAGATAATGATAAAAAGTTGATGGAGGACAATTATCTCTGTTCTGGATGCAATCATGATATTGAACCATTATGTTTTGCATGTAATAGCTCCGTTTATTTAAAAAAGCACACAAAGCGCTATAAGTGCTCTATTAATGGGTGCGGGAAGTATTTCCATCGCGAATGCTTGAGTTTTTGGCCACAAACCAGAATAGATCACTCTAAGAATAAGGATTTCAAGTTCCGATGCCCTATGCATAACTGCCATACATGTACTTGTGACAATCCAAAATCATACAATGGTGTCTTGCCAATACCTAAAACAGCAAGATGTATTAAGTGCCCAGCGACTTATCATATTGACTCATTTTGTATACCAGCTGGTACTGAAATTCTTAGCCAAACTCAAGTTATTTGTCCTCGGCATGTTCAACATGGAAATAAAAGATATACGATTAATGCTAACTGGTGCTTCATATGCTCAAGAGGAGGCGATCTTTTATGTTGCGAAACGTGCCCAACCAGTGTACATCAAGATTGTATATCTATTAATCTTCGGCCTGACGATACTTTCGTCTGCGAAGAATGTGAGTCAGGTCGTCTACCACTATATGATGATATCGTATGGGCGAAATTTGCTCACTATAAATGGTGGCCAGGAGTAATCCTCTTTCCTGAAGATGTGCCCGAAGTTGTTAGGAATACTGCACATAAGTCTGGAGAATTTGTGGTTCAATTTTACGGAACTCACGATCACCACTGGTTTGCTTTGGGACGCATTTTCTTGTTTCAAGAGGATGATAAGGATACTTTACAGAACCGCAAAGATGCTAGCTTTATGAAGGCTCTAAGCGAGGCAAAAGCAGCTTATACATGTAAGATGGAATTAAAGAAACAGCGTGCTATGGCGAAAAGAAAGTCTGAGCGGCCACCTCCTTATGTAAAAATTCGCGTTAATAGATCGATAGGTAATTTAAAACCTTTTGATAGCAATATAAGTAACACGAATGCTTGTAACTGCGACCAAGCAATGCCGAATCCATGTGGCCCCGAAGCAGATTGTTTAAATCGGCTGTTAATGACTGAATGTAATCCGGAAATATGTCCTGCTGGGGAATTATGTCAGAATCAACGATTTGAAAAGCGGCAATATCCACCATTATCGCCATTTATGACTGAAACACGAGGATGGGGACTTAGATGTTCAGAACCCATTTCTAAAGGACAATTTATAATCGAGTATGTTGGAGAAGTTATAGATAATGAAGAATACCAGCGACGAGTTCAAAGAATGAGTGAGCAACGAACGGAAAACTACTATTTTCTGACAATTGATTCAAATAGAACGATCGACGCTGGCCCAAAAGGCAATCTTGCTAGATTCATGAATCATTGCTGCAAACCAAATTGCGAAACACAAAAGTGGACTGTTAATAGGGATACTAGAGTAGGTCTCTTTGCTTTAGAAGATATTCCCCCTAACACCGAATTGACATTCAATTACAATTTGGAGAGTTTCGGTGGTGAAAGAAAAGTTTGCAATTGCGGAGCTGAAAATTGTTCAGGATTTCTTGGAGTTAAAACCAAGGTATTTGTTTTCACACATTTCTATAATATTGATTGAAACTTTACCTATTTTTTCAGCCTATTACTAAAAAAGTTAAAAGTAAGTCCATCATCACCTCATTACCAGTGATGGAGACAAAAGCTTGCTTTATCTGTCGACAATATAATACGGATGTTGAATGTACCATAAAAACTTGCTTGAAGGCATACCATTTAAAGTGTTTGCAATTTCAAGTTAGACCACAAGGTAAATAAATTAGATTTTGAAATATATTCTATACAAATAAACTCTTTTTTTAGGAAAATGGGTATGCCCGAGACATTACTGTAACACATGTGCAAAACGGACGATACGGAGTTGCATTGAATGTTTAGCCTCGTATTGTTTAACTCACTCCTTCAGCAATATTCGATTGATCGAGAAGACAGGATATATTTGTACGAAACACAAGTTGCCAAGTGAAAAAATACAAATAAACAACAAGACTAAAAATTAATGTTTCATTGAACGAAGAAAAAGCACAAATTGATTGACTTTTTATAGAAGACGGATTGCTTAATTTTATGTTTTTATCAATTAGTGATAGTAGTTCTATAGGTGTTTTTATTTATAATTGTAATATATTTCAATATACTAGGTCTAGTTCTCACTTATATGGTATTAACCCAGTGTACAATTAATAGATTTTTGAATAAGTACAAACGTTTGTAAGATGTATATTTATAAAACCTGAAATATATTTCAGAAAAGAAATGTTATGGATAATAATTTATTTTTCGAAAATGCCGTGGAATCTACGTTCTTTTATGTGAACATTTTGTAAATTATAAGTTTCTTAAATTGAATAATTAAGCCAACATACCTCTATGAATTGGTC
This sequence comes from Aleochara bilineata, assembly GCA_003054995.1. Lineage (NCBI taxonomy): Eukaryota > Metazoa > Arthropoda > Insecta > Coleoptera > Staphylinidae > Aleochara > Aleochara bilineata. The sequence continues at coordinate 63,062 of NBZA01000969.1, forward strand.
AAACTTTATTTAAAAGCACAATTAAGTAAACTATTTTAAATAAATCAGTATAAAGTGAATTGGATAATATTGAAACAATAATAATATATAAATGAGAAAAAATATTAGCCAATGCTCTTAAAGCAATTACGAACTTTGCTTTCACACATTAAACATTTTGTATTAGTTTTTCTCATTGTCAGCAAGCCACTCTTTGACTTTTCCGTGCGACACATATTTTAAACATTCTTTAAGATAATCGTCATTTGTTAAGAAGCAACTTGCCATCTAAAATAAAATAAAAAAGTAGAAAACTACAAAGTTTTGTTTCAACGGTGGTACATACCTCAAACATGGCTTGAAAGACTTTTTTCTGACCTTCGTACTCCAAATCAACAGTCGGTTTGTTCTCCGCAGTCGGGAAAAGATTATTCACGTTAACGTTATTCAGAGAACCTAATAATTCAGGAGCTGGATTTTCGGGCATGTTTTGTTGTAGAGGCGCTACTCCATCAATTGCATTCAAATCATTTTGAATCGGAATACCTCCAGTCGCTTGGTCGCTTGATTGAATTTGATCCGGATTATTCAATTCATTTAATAACTTCTTTCGTGATGTCTCCTTTAATTTATGAGCCATCTCATGTTCACCCTGTCGCTTGAAAAACACTTTTTGACATGTTATGGGTGGATCTGGAAAATTGACCCGCTTTCGTTTAGCACTCGGTGACAACCCTTCGTCAATTGTCTCAGGCATTTTCCGTTTTAAAATACTACAGCCAGGCAACGCTAGCGGGCTGGGTACAGGCCGACCAAATTCTAAAACATTATGAAGCACTTTTGGAGTATCCAGATCTTCTTTGTTTTCGCCCACCCTTCCTCCATCCGCACAATTAAGGATCATTTGTTTCACGCGATCAGTTTTTGGCGATGAAATTACGCCTGGTTTAAAACTGGCATTGCGTACCAATGACGTTGACTTAAATAGATTAATTTTATCAAAAGGAGTTGATTTATCCTTAGATATCGGTGTGTCATTTAAGTTATTTATAAGAACAGGTAATTGTAGTTCTTCAGATCGTTCTGATTTTTCTGAAGCGAATAAATCCGGAGAAGTGTGACCAGCTGGTTTTATGGGAGATATATCAAAAGTGCTGTCTAGTAATTCTTTAGTCCTAGAAGGTGTATTTTCAGTTACGGGACTGGTAGTAACAGATTTGTTATGAGAGTGGTCAGAATCTGAAACGCGATCCGTTACGCTTTGAGTATCTAACTCAGCAATATTCCGATTTTCTTCCTTATTTTCAAGTGTTAATGTCTCGCAACTTGAAACATTTGCTATCGGCTCTGGAGTACTTTCATCCTGTTTCGGTTTCCTTCTTTTCCTCCTGTTTATATATGTTTTAATTGTATGGCTCGATTTAGGTTTAGTCTTCCTCTTATTATCCATTTTAGTCATCGCTAATTTAGCAGAGGATTTTGGTGAAGGCAAATCAGCTTCATTTTTAGGTGGTATCATTTTAGTGACTTTTATATTTTCTGACTTTTCCGGTGTTGGGGAAATAACGTTCTCTGACATATGGTTTTCATTTTGTTCATTACTACCAATTTCACTACAAGAATTTCTTCTAGGTTTCTTCTTAAGAGACGATTCTTTAGCTTCACGAGATCCGTTTTGAAAAAGTAAATTAAAATTATAAAAACTACGAGATTTCCTTGTTCTAGAAGGTAAATTTAAAAATTCTTCTTCGCCTACTATATTCATCCTCAACCGTTTTATTTCCATAGTAACTCTATCGTCGGTTACATGTTTAGGCTTTTCTAACGGCTCTTCTCCATTTGCAGCAGCGTCTTCGTAATCTGAGATTTTTTCTTCAGTCTTATTTTCTGCTACATTGCTTTCTTTGTTCAAATTAACATCAAGAGATTGGGTCTCTGTTAACTCAGAATACAGTGCCGGAATATCCTTTTTACGTTCATTCGCCACTTCTTTCTGGTGATCATTCAATTTATTAATATTGTAAACTATTTCAGTATCTATTGGCACAAAAGCACTTTCGCTTATATCTTCAATGCACGTTTCAGACACTGAATTAGGATTACTTGCAGACGATGTGCACTTCACCTGCTTTGGTGAATTTATTATTTTTGGTGAAGATACGACCTTGCTCTGTTCAAGCAAACTTTCACATTTCTTATTTGATGGCGGCGTCGAACATAAATTACCAAAAAGTGTAATAGTTTCCCCATTATTATCAATATTAGATGGACTTGTGATGGTATTTGATAAAATCTTAAATTTGTTGTTTTTAACTGGAGATTTCATTGCAGCGTTTGCTCCAGTTTTGTATAATTTTGTATAAAAAACAAACGCTTTCTGCGAATCCACTTCTTGGTCAAGTAAATTAGTTGCAAGATTAAAAATGTCTGATGGCAGATCCTTACTATCAACGTAGTCAAGATATGTGACAAAAATGTCTAATACATCATATATGCCTGAACTCAATATTGTCATAAATAAATCAGTTAACTGCGTACACTGTATTAATGCAGTATTGTGTTTTACTTTAAAATCCACCAAATACTGCAATAAGCTCATCAATATTTCAGCATCATTTATAAAATCGTCCATATCCTCAGATTTAAAAGTCATTAGTTTGCTTATAGAAGCACGCACAATTCGTAGCAGTTGTAAATCTGGAAAGTAAGTGACGTATTAACCTATATCAAACAACAAAAATTAATTATAATTTACTTACAAAAATTATAAAATTTAACCAGATGATTGTCAACTAAATATTTGATTAATAATAGTACTATGTTGTATATTCCTGCCATATTTCTTCTTGTCTCTTCTTCGATTAACTCATTGAGTACATTCTCAAAAACATTCGACTTGAGAATAAGTAGTTTTTGCAAACTCATTTTAAATTCTTCAAAACTAATGCGCTAAAATATAAATGAAGAAAATTAAAAGATAATAAAAATTTATAAATAATAATATTACCTTATCCTCAGCTATCGTTACAATATTCGTTAATATTGTCTTTAGGTGTATATAAATATTTGAATTTTTTGATATTACGTTTGTACCTAATTCTTGTAAGCAGCTCTCCAAGGCGTACATGTTAAGATTCGCATGTAATTGAGTTGACGGATAATTAAACCACTTAGAACCACATTCTTCTAAAAGTTTGTCTTTGGAATAGCAATATTTAACCAATTCCTGCAGACAATCTTCGCCAATAGAAATAGGTCTATAATGAAATGTGTTAACACGACTAACATGTTTTCAAAATGTACTTACATTTTTTCCGGTGTTTTAGAGTACACTAATACTATTTCTTTAATGATGTTTACTACTAGTTCTTTAGCAATTAACTTGTTATAGCCCTGTTCATGTACATAGTGCACAATACTTTGAAGAATCGGCTTTAGCAAAATATTGTAATAAGAAGTATTCATTTTCGGTCCGTATATAAAATAGTTAATTGATGAAACAATAGCTTTTATATGCGCTTGCATGTCATTTTTCATACTATTACGTTGAAGTAATTTAAGTAAAGAACTCCACAAACACTTGATTAACTAAAATAAAGTTGTTTAATATTAACGCATTGTCTTTATTCTGTATACTTACAATTTCTGGATTCGAATCTTTAAGCCAATTACAACAAATTTGTGAAAACAATTGAACAGCTATGTGAAGTACTTCAAAACTGTACATTTCTTCGTCAATTTTGTGAATAGATAAGTTAATATTATTAGTAATGGGCAACTTTTTGCAATCACAGTTCGAAGAATCGTGTCCCAAAGTTTTCAATAAAATCTCAGCATTTTTTGGACATATTGTAATCAAATCTCGCAAGTGACTAATTGTGTCACCTGTAGGAAAATCAGTCACTGCTTCCTCTAATGGTCCGAAAGCAAATACAAGAAATTTTTCCAACAGGCCCTTTTTAAATGCCATTCGCTCCATTAGATGTACATATGTGTCATATTTTTTTACAGAAATAATACGATTTCGCGAAATCTTTGCTTTCAAGGGTTTGAGTAGTAAACCCGTTTGTAATACTAAATATTTCGGATCCAATGCATAATTGTCGATTAATACTTTCCAACATTCATACGCGGAGCATCGATCTTCAAGCGTCAATACTTTAAAGGCTTGTTCAACAATTTTTAAAATGGCATTCGTTATTGAAGTTTCAGAATGTAGTAATTTGCCTGGAAAATGAATTAACACTTTGCACATGGGCAGCCATTCCTTGTGCAATGAGCCATCAACAAGAAATGGAATGTACCTGTTAAACGCAAAACAATGCATGATAAAAGCTCGATTGTGTATTTACGCTATTATCAACTCAATGTGCAATACACATAGGTCGGTCATTCACACGAAACTCACCTCCTGACCACTTCAGTCTTATAACTTTGCCGTAAATCTGCAGTCATAAATTGATAAGCAAATCCCATCGGTAATTCCAACACCAAATCGCAAAGTTCTCTGCGTGCCTCATCATCTGTTTCTGGCGAAAATATAGCAGGCAACACACGCATATGCAAATACTTAAAACATAACTGCGACGGTAATAGATTGCAATTTTCTTTCAGAGATTTCACCAACTGAAACAAGCAAGATAAACATTTTTTTGTAATATAACACATAGCCAAACTTAATCTCAAGTACAATTCAAAAAAGCTACCTCTATATTTATGGCTGGACGCTTCATGATGAGTTGTTCAAAAGTAACTGAGTTAAGTTAACAAGCGTTATGTTAGGTAAGCTTTCTGCTACGGAATCACGTTCCCTACGCGCTCCTAACACACTAATTAGAAGAATGATAAGAAAGCATTGAATCGTTGCCTTTAACCGGAACGGGACAAGTAACCCAAGTCAGTAGGTATTTATTACAGTACCTTACCTCTGCGCGCATAGAACTCAGACGCATTAAGTTCATAAACGAATCACGTCTACGATAAAGTATTCCAACATTCCTACAAAGTATTACGATGAATACTAGCGATAGGCCACCTTCCATAGAAGTAAGTATAATTATGTAAATAAATTCGTAAGGGCTGAGAGAATGCAAGACCAAACTACTAAAATTCAAATCTTATCTGTTTAACCATATAATCGATGTTTACGCTAGATATAAGATTTCAATATATACTATAATATATGAAAATTTGTTTGCGCAGTACATATTTAATTTAAGCAAGTTAAACATGTAAATAGACATGCAAGAAGATACTTGCATTAGGTGTATGAAATTTGAGATGAAATATCTGACGAAAAGGGTTCTTTATGCGTTGAACCTGTACTTTTCACGTAATTGTAATACTTATTATTGGCAAGACATATATTGTTATAAAATAATCCAACACCAAATAAGGGTAGACCCATGTTAAGCAAATATTGTGAATTAATAATTGTACCTAATATATTTAGTTTGATCATTAAAATCAGTCAAAATAATTACCAACTCAAATTAATAGTTCAAAAAATATCTAGTCCCTAAGACAGAGTAAATTCATTTGATATTGTTACATTAATCACCTAAAAAAAGCTTTTGTACTTTTATAATCGCGAGAACCAGTCAGTCATCGATAGAGAGAATGAATTATTCATTTATTCAACCATCTGACTAAAATTAATTTAATCATTTCCGCTTTCATTTCCTTAATTAAATACAACTCATTAAAGTTAAAATTAAAAAGTACTGTACCTGTGATACATGTTTGACATCATGAAGATTTTGCAGAAACTTTTCTTCATTTGCTTTGTACTTCATGATCTTTTCAAATAAAAAGATATAAAAATCCACTGCATCATTATCCAGGCACAAATTTTTCGTAATGAAAGTTGAAAACCACTCTCCAATCTTTTCGAAACTACATACAGTCATATAAATATTTGTCCATTTACACTGTGCTATGTCTATAGTTTGAGGAGAGCTAAGGATATTATCCCTAGATTCACGAAGTTTAATAAAACACTGTTCAATCTTTTTAAACTTTGTAAACGACAATGTTGTAACATTTTGATTGTTTAAAATATTAAATAATTCATCAAGAAATTCCATTTTTATCACAATATAAACACCACTATTTATTACATTTACTCTCAAGCTGATGTTCTTTAAAATCGCAAGAATGTGAGGTTACCTATATTTCACTCAACTGTTTAGTTTAAATAAATTATGCTCGCAATTGCACTTAAATAAAACTTAATTAATTATCTCCAACACAGGCACTGTAAACCATGCAAATTATTAGCACTTTACATTTACAGAATGGTGTTAATTTTGATGAAGCACAAACACTAGTAACCTATGCTAGCTAGCACCAATCTATGACCGATCACTTTAATACTTATGCACAAAATGTAATCAACATCACTAGATATCTTACAGCTTAATAGTAGTTAAAATATATAGTTATTGAAAATATTATTACTAAAGGATTTTTTCTATAAGTAAAAGACCGCGCAATTTTGGCACAATGCGTTTTGAAAAATTTGTTGACAATCTTAATAAGGTTACAAAACTTGCCAGTGGCGCCCTCTTGCATTTTTAATTATGGGCAGTTTTATCATAACTGCAATTAATTTTCAGAGATTATTTAAAAAGCGTTTTATCTATAGTCCCATATGAATATAATAACATATTGAAAATAACTTTATTTTTCCAAAATAAACAGCATCAAATAAAACGAAACAATATATCAATCCTTTAAAGTCTTTTAATCAATTCTAAACCTATACGTCCTCTGGATTTTTCTAATTTACAAATTCGTACTTCAATGTGATCGCCAATCTGAAGAACATTCTGTTTAGCGTTGTTGTTGTGCAATAGACCGGATGTTCCAACACCAATATCAACAAAATAACCAAACGAAGTTACATTAGTAACAGCGCCCGTCAAAGCCATACCTTCTTCCAAAGCATCCATACTTGTAACACCCTTACGAAATAATGGCTTCCTATTTCCTTCGTCTCTTAAATCATAATTCAAAGGTTTTGATAAACCTTCTAGAACAGTTTCCAAATTCTCAACGCTAGTTTTAAAAACCTCGGCATTTTTAAATAAATTTATTTGTTCTGACTTAATCTTTTTGATAAATCTTTCGTCCCCAATGTCACTTAAAGGAAGCTTTAAAATGTCAATTACTTTCTCTGCTACACTATACGACTCGGGGTGCACAATAGTTGAGTCTAACTTATTATTTCCATTTATAATTTTCAGAAAGCCCGCGCACTGTTTGAATGTATGAGCACCTATTCCCTTAACTTTGAGTAATTCTTCTCGACTTTTAAAGAGACCATTTTCTATGCGATATGCTATTATTTCTGCAGCACGTCGGTCAGACAGTCCAGCGACATATTTCAAAAGACACTGAGATGCAGTATTTATGTCAATTCCAACAAAACTTACGCACTCTGAAACAACATCACTTAGTGCTTCTTCAAGTCGTTTTTGGTTAACATCGTGTTGATACATTCCAATGCCCAAGTGCTTTGGGTCAATTTTAACCAGCTCTGCAAGTGGTTCTTGCACTCTTCGTGCCAGTGAAACTGCAAAGACGTATTAGTATTCATTTAGTATTTTTTCTTTATACATACCAGCGCTAATTTTGTTTGGATCTAATTTCCTGAATTCTTTCATTGCTTCCTTACTACAGGAATACACACTAGCTCCGCTTTCATTTACAATTGTATAAGATACTTCCAATGGATAAAATAAGCGTCGGTTAATCATATCTGTAATCCAAGCTTCAGTTTCTCTGCAGGCTTTTCCATTTCCAAGTGCAATTAAAGAACAGCTAAAAAGCATTGATAAATATGCTATAACAACATTAGCACTTATGACATACTCATGGTCCACTAAAATATCTCTAAATTGTTTTTCACATACGTGTCGATTTTTTCCTGAATGTGGATAAACAATACTTGTAGCCAATAAAGATCCAGTTTCAGAAATAATAGCTAACTTGCAACCGTGTGCAAATCCAGGATCAACACCGAGAATTTTCTTTCCTTTCACTGGCGCGGCTAACAATATTTGCTTGAGATTACCACTAAATATTTCCAAAGATGTTTTTTCTGCATTCTGTTTTAGTTCTCTTCTTATCATACGTTTAACAAGTGGTACAACTAGAAGAAGTTCCTTGAATTACGTAACTACATCTCACATTAACTTACCAATATGTGAATAACATTCTTTCATCGCGTTCAAAAATTCTGATTTCATAGGACCTGAAACAGCATCTTTCCATTGTTTCTTCATTTCAAAATAAAAGTCTTCCGAGAAATCTTTGAAAGTCAAATTTACATGGATGAATTTCAAATGTTCTGCGCGATTAATTGCTAGTATTTGGTGTGCTTTCAATTGATTTGTGCAAAATTGCCTATCGTAATAGTCAGTAAAGTTAGATTGATCTTTGCTGTGATTAGTTTGTGAATTTGTACCATTTTTAGATTCTGAAACTTTCTTATTAACTTTTTTAGTTTCTAATTTGCAGTTTAAGCTTTTCTTCCTAAAATAGTCATGTTACTTATCTGTAAGTAGCTTCTGTAACCCAATTCTTACACTTCTTGAAGAAATTTTAATGTTACAGTACTAGTTGCTATTTTTTTGGCAGTTGCAGGTATTAATTGCCTATGTACAACTTCATATGAATCAAGCCCAGGTGCCTTCCCAATAAATGAAGCCAAATCAGGCTTCATTCCACTTAAAACAAAGTTAACGGCGTCTTCTAAAGCTAAATGCATTTGACGCTTTATTGAAGCTTCGCCACTAGCTGGCTTAAATGGTGCATACTAAAACCAAAAATTATTTACCATACTCTATAATATGAGACAATTATATTACAATTTCATCAAATGTGTCAATGCTCCTTGCATCTAATAACGTCTTCGATAAATTTTCATTCATCTTTCCCATATCTTCAATTTTAATATATGCATTTGTTATTTTTTGTTTTAAATCTAATGCCGAATCCAACGTGGATTTAACGGAACGTAATTGATCAGGAGACATTTGGCCAATTGCCTCTTTCCTATAGCGGGCAATAAATGGTATAGTATTACCATCTTTAAACAAATTAACAATATTTCTTGCAACTGTCGAATTAAGTTTGTGCTCATTCGCTAAAATTTCATATTCTTTCCAAAGCGGTTCGACTTTTATTCTTTCTAGTTTAAGATGATGGTCCCTGTTGTCTTTGCAATTACTCATACCACAAGCAACGAGATTATGTATATCGTCTGGAAAGCAATCTTCTTCAGCCTTTATTTCTCTTTTAATTGGGACTGTACTATCTAGTGATTCAATCTTTGTCCCCGTCCGTATTTCATTTTTAATTTTTGGAATCTTTGGCATTTTTATTTGTTTACTATCAGAATGAATCTTTGCTATTTTCTGAACCTTTTTTGTCTTTTCCAGTCTTTTCTTAACAAGTGCTTGTAGTTTTTGTGCATTTTCTGAAAGTTTTCCACAACGTTCTTCTTTTTTATTGACCCCTAGGTTTCGAGCCTGTAAAGGTTTTTTTTTTTGAATGGGCGATGAATCAATGTCTTCATCTTCTGATGACGAGATAATATACAATCTCCGTTTACGACTACTACTTCTTAATGTTTTCTCCATTTTTAAATTGTCTTACGGTTTTCACTATTTTTCCAAGTCAACTATGTATTAGCAGAGCGTAAAGTCAGAGCGTAAAGTTACTAACCTAACTAAAACAACATAGAATCTTGTATATGTACAGGGTCTTTAATAAGCTAGTAAACTCTACTAAGAAAATATAATCAAGTTAATTAAATTCAGATATCTGACAATTAAATATATTCTAAAAAGGTTACTAAGTACTTAGCATTTGTTCTATTCAACATATATTCTTTGACAAATTGTAATATAAATTCGATCTCAACAATCTCTATGTCTAATGTGGTCTACCCGCTCAACCAAACTTCGCAATTTCAACACTTGTACATTAAAGGGCAATCATAGAGTTATAAGGGCAATGCATACAGACCCTATTGATACCTTTTTTTCTGTACGTGCCCTTTGGGATAAGATTAGCGATTAAAACTCAAAATTTCAAAAGGCTGCTACGTCATCCGTAGTTTACGTAAACGCACGTAGGAACGCTTCGTGCGGTACTAAGTAATAGAGGGAGTCAACCTTGTTGCCAAAGTTAACGTTTGTTTGTACTTATAACCTCAAATATAAGATATCCTCAAGTTCAATGATCCTTGTAATTCGGCGTTGCTTAGCAACGCCAAAGTAAGGTTTGGCATCATAGCACACGCGCCTTCTTTGCCCTACTCAAAATTTAGGGCTGTGTGAAAAAAATGATAACTCAAACCCTACTTTTCCCGTTTAGGTCTGCTCAGCGTTAAAAATAAAAGCTAACCAAATATTGAAACAGTAGATTACACTGGGGAAAATCATTTTCGTTGTCTTTGAGTTTTCACCTGATTATGAATAAATTCGGTGCGCTGCAGCTGATTCCAAATCTGCAACCTGTTTTTTTCTATCACTTAAACTACAGGGTGTTTAAATTTTTGCCCGTTTTTGTCAAAAGTGTATAATCATCAAATTTGCTTATTAGGCACTTTTTACAAAATTACTTATGATTATTTTGTTAACCGACAGCTAGCCAAGGGTTGTGAACCAAAAAAGGCAAAGTTATCTTTAGAATAAGTTCTGGAGGGTGGTAAAGTCGAAAAAGTACATGTTCTATTCAACCAAAAAAATTTTTATACCAAGAGCCATACCAAGAGCATCCGCGGCGGGACTTGAAAACGGGTGGGCATTTTTGATTTAAGCGAAGATATCAGCACATTCTGCCCGGACTCACTTCATATGTTATGTTTTTGATTTGGCCAGTCAATGCACAAGCATAGGGCTGCGGATGTTCTAGGTATAAATATATCTCTATGATTATAGGTAGTCATCAGATAACTTGGTTGTATGGAGTTTTTTTTAAGGATTTGTTATGTTTAAAGGTATCTATTAGAAACATAACTGTTTATTATTATTTTTTTAAATTTTTTAGTGGAGAGATTCTAGGGGATTTTGATGTTAGGTTTAGGGGGGAAAATTTCTAAGAGTTGGCAACGTTGAGTCATCTGTATAGTCATATGTTTATAATTACATATTTCAGTGCAATATATCTCTATGTTCAGTGCTATGTAGTGTGTATTTTCTGCTGAAAGAGTTCTCTTTATCTGAAAGTGGTCAAATGTTACTAGTTTACAATGTCTGATCTGATGGATGATGGTGATTATGTCTACGAATCATTTTGTTTTAAGTTTAAACTCGCGTATGAAGAGGAAATAGAGAAATGTTTATATGACAATGATTTTGTTGGCTCTCAAGATTTGAAGGTGCCTTATCATACTTTGCAATGGAAATCTCATACTCATTTGGAATGTCTTTTGTGCTGCCATTCAATTGATTTACCATTAGGAAAAAATCGTCTTCAAAAGCACCTTCTGGGACACCAAGCAAATGAGTCTGCATTTAATGCATATCACAAGTGCTTTTTAGAATTTGATGGAGAAAAACAATTTATTCAAATTTACTACAATCCGTATGATGCCAACTCAGTGAAATGCTGCATTTGCCATGAAATTATTTCTCTAAATTTAGTTGAAAATCATATAAATACGGATAAACATTCACTACAAATAAGCACACAGTTTTTTAATAGAATGGAGGTGTTTGGTGATCATGTTTCACAATACAATACGAAAGAATTTGTAATAAATATCTGTAACCAACTGATTCTTTGTCATGTTTGTGGGACAGAAATCAATGATGTTAAATCACATATTGTATCGACAAAACACATTGAAAAGTTTAAAACGAACACCATTATACAATTAATTAAACAATTTCATGAATTATGGAACACCAAACTAAAAACCTTTATAGAATTTAAAAAATATTTTATGGTATATACTGCTCAACGAGTTAAATGCTTAATTTGTAAGCATAACATATATATTGACCATATGACACAACATTTGCGAAGTATGCCTTGTAATTTTATTCATAAAGACAATCCCATCAACGGTAGGTATTAAATTTCTTTTTGAATATTTGTAAATAAAATGTTTGTTTTTAGATTTTGTTACGTGGGCTAATTTCAGACAAGAGTTTGCTAGATGTAATGCTCCAGACGTAAATGAGTACCTCCCAGAAGTTATAGATAAATATTATTCTCCAAGATCATTATTTAAAAAAGTAATGGAAATTGACGAGATACACGTTTATACAATACAACGCCGAGACGATGCAGTTTTCTGCTTAATATGTAAACAAATTATTCCTGAATGCAATGGGGCTGAATTGGGTGCAAAAGACGAAGAAGTTATTTACAAACATTTACAAAGTTCACATCATATTAACTGCACATATAATTTGTCTATAGTGACATATTTATATAGATACCACCGAGTAATTCTTGACTCGCATAAATATGTTCAAATGAAACAGCACTTGTTGAATCCAAGAAAGAAGAAATTGACATGTGTTACTTGCAATTCAAAATTGACACCGACGAAAATAAAGCAACATCTTATTGCATGTGATAACAATAGGATAAGAAAGAAATTCTCGTCTGTCGTTACGCCCATTGGTAATGCATCTGCTGCTACAAACTCAATTGAATATTCAAAAGAAACGCCCGTTGGTAATGTATCTGCTGCTACAAATTCGATTGAGGATTTAAAAGAAAATGTTGACTTAAACAAGGAGAGTACTGTAGGTACTTTATCATACGATGATGAGGTATTGTTAACAATCTATCCTACTACAAATATTCCAAAAGGTTATCGCCGCCCACCAATTCTAACTATACAATGCAGAAGTCAGCACGAAAGATTTTGTCTTGCATGTAATAAATCTTTATCATATTCATCTATTGAGCATATAAACAGCCAAAAACATACACGCGCTGTCAAAACTAACTTTATAGCTATAACTACCTACCATAATTTTTGGATGAAACAGGATTTAAAAATCCAAATGCATCAAATTTACTTCAACCCAAGTAGCGCACACTATATAATTTGTATTATTTGCAATAAACCAATTTCGGTTAGAGATGGATTGCGTCATCTTAATTGCATAAGTAAAATCCAAAAAAACGCTTCAAATTGTAAGTATGCAATTGAAATATTCACAAGCCAATATTTTAAAGTGTTTTTTTTTCCAGGTATTTTTGATGAGCAGTTTAGTGAATTTGCCAATACATATGCTAAACCAACAATGACAAGACTATTTTATGGTTTTCATTATGATATATCGAGAGATATTTTCAAAACTGACATTCCTATCTCGTATGCACTTCGATTTCAACTTATATGTATGCTCTGTGATCACCCACAAGACGGAAAAGTATTTCGCGATTCATCACTTTTAAAAGGTCATTTTTATAAAGTGCATGGCCGGAAATCTCCTGCCCGTGATGAAAAAGTTAGAGCATTGATAGCTTATCATGAATTTTGGATGAAACAAAAAGCTGAGCATCAACTCTATTTGGTAAGTTCTGCGCATGCCTGGTTTAAATGTCATGTACTTCCCCTGGGCATGTTTATTCATTATTAATCAAAATACTGGAGTTCTATCTCTAGATTACAACGCGAAATCTTTTGTTTAGACATTTTATGCGCCGCATACAAATGCATCATTGATTTGTTTGCATGGACATGTGATACCTCTACACAAAATAGTACATCATCTAGAAAGTAAAGGCGAGTGTACATTACACGATAGAGTACTTAAAGAAAATAAGAAGAGAGCCTCAAAACAAAATATGGTTGTGAGAATGGATAAATTACGTATTTCAGATAGTGAAGATCCTAACCGTAAGTTTTTATCGATGTGCTGCTAGATGCCTTTAACTTTATTATTTTTGTTACAGAAAATAAGGAAGATCATAGGATTGTAACACTTTTTGATAACACAAATGTTACATCAAATGAATCCCTAAATAATGTGGTTAAATTGCCATTTCATCTGAAAAGTCAGATCGGTTTCATTCAATATGATCATGCTTCCAATCAAGCGTCTTGTTTACTATGCAACGTTGGCTTATTAAGTGATATTGCAACATTAAGACAACATTTGACTCATAACAGTCACGTAAAGAATATTGGTGAAGATAAGCAGAAACAAATAAAAAAGTTTATATGTGAGTTATGCGTTATAACAGTAGATACAGAGAAGCTTTGGCTAGACCATTTGGAATCTGCTGGACATACTCAGAAGTAAAGAAAATATCCTATTTTTTAATGGTCAATCATATTTATTGTGTTTTTAGAATTAATAATCTAGGATATCCAAGAAAAAACAATGTGGAAGAACATATTTGTATTCCATGTAAAACAGTCATTTTTGGTGATAATATTTCAATAACAAGGCATCAAGCATCTGGAACCCGAAAAAATCGGAATTTTAGTAGGTCGTTAATATTACTTTTTTATGTGATATTTATAAAACATTTTTAGAGCAAAAAACTTTAACCGTTGCCATTAAAGAACTATTAAATAGCAAACGAAAAATTGAAGAGAAAGCTAAGAGCTTAAAAAAGGATAGTGAACACTTTGAGAGAAAATCTTTCGCAGCAGTTGAGAGATGCATCACTGATTTGGAATCAATTTTAAGAAAAAATTATCCCAATCTAATGATTTATCAGTTTGGCTCACGTGTGGCGGGATTTACAACGGAAGTAAATATGATGATGTTGATTTAAAATAAATACAATAAAATATGACATTGTTTCAGGAAAGCGATTTGGATTTGTTTATTGACGTGGGCGACCGGTATAACGCCAACGACCTCCGGGAACAACAGAAACTTGTTTTTGTAACCAATAAATTGTTGATGTCACACTCAAACATCTATAAGGATCTTCTGGCTATTCAGTCAGCGCGAGTCCCAATTATAAAAGTTTACCATGCACCAACTGATATTGATTGTGACTTGTCATTCGCCAACGGATTGAGCGTCGAGAATACAAGTTTAATTAAATTTTTTGTGGATTATGAACCAGTTTTTCAGGAAGCAATGTTATTTTTAAAGGCATGGGGTCAACGAATGGAACCGAATCTAAAAAATGACCTGACTTCGTATGCTTTGTGCATGATGCTAATTTTTAATATGCAGTTAGATAAACAATTGCCCTCGGTGCAAACACTAAGGGAAGCATCAACATTGGAAGTTCTTAATATTGCAGGCTGGGACACAATTGATTATTCAAAAATGCGATTTGATGAGCTACGTAAATCAACAACACCTCCAGCATCAGTCGCGGACGTTGTAACGTCGTTTTTCCTTTATTACGGAAAAAAAATTAAGTACTCTAGCGATGTAGTGTGTCCACTTTTAGCAAGGACTATTGACGTTGCACAATTTCAAAATAAGGGTGAAAAACTACCTGAAGAAATGCATACATATAAAAAGAAAGTAGAAGTGGATCCTGACGCACAATTCCGTTGCTTTTGTTGTATGTTTGTTCAAGATCCGTTCGATCTTGGTCACAATCTTACCAAAAGAGTGAACAAACTATTTGTAAAAAAGTTTAAAAATGTTTGTGCGCTTAGCTACGACCACATATATCGCAAATAATATTTTGTATTGCAATTTGTGACTTCAAATAAAGTACATATACTTTCTTTTGCCGATGCCACTGCAAGTGTTTCCGCTATCTTAAAATTATTTCAGTTTTGTCAGAGATGTACATACTGTTACGTGCCCACGCACGCAGTACACTTGTGTACCGCGGCCGAGCCGCTTCACGGCGAGGTAGATGCTGCCAAGGGCAGCCGACACCTAGGTGAGTCCCACACACCCTTAGCCCACGGGGGCAAGGACGGTGCTTTAATGCATTTTCTCCTCAACGCAAAAAGAAAATGTGTGCGTGTACTTATGTACGCGCGTGAGAAGTTATACTTCTTTGGCATCATTAATAAATTGTTGTTTAATTGAATGCAAACAATTAAGTACAATTAAATAATAATAAAAGGACTGGGAAAAGATAGCCAAAACAGTCAAAAATTATTATTCGAATGTTATTATTATTTATTAAATTATGTCCACTGCCATAGTATCTTCCGGTAATGCAGTGCTTTCCAAACTTTTTGTACCTGCGTTTAGACATCATGTAAATACAGCATCTATGGTGGTGCCATGCCTTGGGTTAAGCAGGCAGCTTCAACATGTAGGCTGTTGTATTAAAGCAGTGTTTCCCAACCTGTGGTCCGAATATATGTATGGGGGTCCGCGGTGTCATCTCTGGACCATACATATATGCCTAATTCGATTTTTTTCGCTGTTTGTTATATTACGGGGGTCCGTGAAAACTGTGCTTCATTGGGGGTCCGCGGCTGAAAAAGGTTGGGAAACACTGTGTTAAAAAGATGCGCGCGCAACATGTGAACTTTTGCGTTATAGTGATGCGCGCGCATCTCAAAATTTCACTCTCATAACGTGCCTAAGGAATTATGACTTCAAAATGCTTCAATATAACTTCAAAAAGTATGCAAAAATGTTTGGTATGACGTTGTTTAAACCAACTTTACAGACAACCAATTTTTTTCTCGTGTGTGTAGCCCATATACACCAATTTATTAGACGTTGTCACGTCAAAAGTAAGAGCATTGATAGCTTATCATGAATGGGGTCTACCCGCTCAACCAAACTTGGCAATTTCAACGCTTGTACATTAAAGGGCAATGCATACAGAGCTTATTGATACCTTTTTGTTTTCTGTACGTGCCCTTTTGGCTAAGATATTAGCGATTAAAAGGCGAAATTTTAAAAGGCACGTACGTCATCCGTAGACTAACGTAAACGCACGAAGGCGTGCTTCGTGCGGTACTAAGTAGTAGTGGGAATCAGCCTTGTTGCCAAAGTTAACGTTTGTTTGTACTTATAACCTCAAATATAAGATAGCCTCAACTTCGATGTTCCTTGTAATTCATCGTTGCTTAGCAACGTCAAAGTAACACATGGCAACATAGCACACGAAGGCTACCAAGTTTTGCCGAGCGACAAATCGCGCGAAGTCACACCTACACAACACATGCTCATTAAGGCACCTACGTCACAGCGCCTTATTTTCCCTATATCTCAAAATTTAGGGCTCTGTGAAAAAAATGATAACTCAAACCCTACTTCCCCCGGTGTCTTCTATACTTTAATGCAATAAAAAATTGGGCGGGTAGACCCCAATGGGGTCTTTTGGACGAAACAAAAACCTGAGCATCAACACTATTTAGTAGTAAGTTCTGCGCATGCCTGGTTTAAATGTCATGTACTTCCCCATTGCATGATTCATTATTAATCAAAATACCGGAGCTCTATCTCTATATAGATTACAACGTGAAATCTTTTGTTTAGACTTTTTATGCGTCACATACAAAGGCATCATTGATTTGTTTGCATGGACAAGTAACACCTCTACACAAAATAGTACATCATCTAGAAAATAAAGGCGAGTGTACATTACACGATAGAGTACTTAAGGAAAATAAGAAGAGAGCCTCAAAACAAAATATAGTTGTGAAAATGGATAAATTACGTATTTCAGAAAGTGAAGACCCTAACCGTAAGTTTTTATCGATGTGCTCCTATGCCTTTAACTTTCTTATTTTTGTTTCAGAAAATAAGGAAGATCATAGGATTGTAACACTTTTTGATAACACGAATTCTACATCTAATGAATCTTTAAATAATGTGGTTAAATTGCCATTTCATCTGAAAAGTCAGATCAGTTTCATTCAATATGATCATGCTTCCAATCAAGCGTGTTGTTTACTATGCAACGTTGGCTTGTTAAATGATATCGCAACATTAAGACAACATTTGACTCATAACAGTCACATAAAGAACATTGGTGAAGATAAGCAGAAACTTTGGATAAAAAAGTTTATATGTGAGTTATGCGCTATAACAGTAGATAAAGAGAAGCTCTGGCTGGACCATTTGGAATATGCTGTACATACTCAGAAGTAAAGAAAATATCCAATTTTTTAATGTCAAATCACATATCTATTGTGCTTTTAGAATTAATAATCTAGGATATCCAAGAAAAAATCATGTGGAAGAACATATTTGTATTCCATGTAAAACAGTCATTTTTGGTGATAATATTTCAATAATAAGGCATCAAGCATCTGGAACTCGAAGAAATCGGAATTTTAGTAGGTCGTTATAATTCCTCTTTTTTGTGATATTTATAAAACATTTTTAGAACAAGGAACTTTAACCACTGGCATTAAAGAACTATTAAATAGCAAACGAAAAATTGAAGAGAACGCTAAGCGATTAAAAAAGGATAGTGAACATTTTGAGAGAAAATCTTTCGCAGCAGTTGAGAGATGCATCAGTGATTTGGAATCAATTTTAAGAACAAATTATCCCAATCTAATGATTTATCAGTTTGGATCACGTGTGGCGGGAATTACAACTGAAGTAAATATGATGATGTTGATAAAAAAAATACAATAACATATGACATTGTTTCAGGAAAGCGATTTGGATTTGTTTGTCGACGTTGGCGACCGGTATAACGCCAACGACCTCCGGGAACAGCAGAAACTTATTTCTGCCACCAATAAATTGTTGATGTCGCAGTCAAACGTCTATCAGAATCTTTGGGTTATTCAGTCAGCGCGAGTCCCTATTATAAAATTTTACCATGCTCCAACTGAAATTGAGTGTGACTTGTCATTCGCCAACGGGTTGAGCGTCGAGAATACAAGTTTAATTAAATTTTTTGTGGATTATGAATCAGTTTTTCAGGAAGCAATGTTAGTTTTAAAGGCATGGCGCCAACGAATGGAACCAAATCCAAAAAATGACTTGACTTCGTATGCTTTGTGCATGATGCTAATTTTTAATATGCAGTTAGATAAACAATTGCCCTCGGTGCAAACACTAAGGGAAGCATCAACATTGGAAGTTCTTAATATTGCTGGCTGGGATACAATTGATTATTCGAAAATGCGATTTGATGAGTTACGTAAATCAACAACACCTCCAGCATCAGTCGCGGACGTTGTAACGTCGTTTTTCCTTTATTACGGAAAAAAAATTAAGTACTCTAGCGATGTAGTGTGTCCACTTTTAGGAAGGACTATTGACGTTGCACAATTTCAGAATAAGGGTGAAAAACTACCTGAGGAAATGCATACATATAAAAAGAAAGTAGAAGTGGATCCTGACGCACAATTCCGTTGCTTTTGTTGTATGTTTGTGCAAGATCCGTTCGATCTTGGTCACAATCTTACCAAAAATGTGAACAAACTATTTGTAGAAAACTTTAAAAATGTTTGTGCACTTAGCTATGACCACATATATCGCAAATAATTTGTTTGTATTGCAATTTGTGACTGCAAATAAAGTACATACATATATTTTAGAAAAGGGGATTTTTCTTTTGCAGATGTCACTACCAGTGTATCCGCCATCTTGAAATTATTTCAATTTTGACAGAGATGTACATACTTGAAAATGATGGAAAAAACGAACGAGTTGTTCAAAAGTGTCACAGAGCCAACAAATTCCATGCTCCAGTCAAAAATGTGGAAGAAAGATGCTTTAAGTATTGACAAACAAATCGCGATGAAAAAATCCAGCATAGCAGTGCAAAATCTTGTGTTAAAGATGTGTGTTGAAAAGTTCAAAGACACTTTTAAGGATTCAGAAATAAGTTAAATGTTAAATGTAGTTGATATTTCAATGCTAACTCACTAATCGGTATAAAATGTGATGAGTATTTTTTAACGAGAAAGTATATGTTTTTTAATTGTAGATTATAATTGAACTGTTATAATCCCTTGGCCAATACTACATACAGGAGATGTAACAATAGATTAAATCAAATCTGCAATCGATCGAATGGAGTCTAATTTGTTTCATTAGACACTCGTTTTAAATGTAATCAGTAATTTGTTCTGAATACATACATTCAATTTAAATTAACTACATATTCAATAAATCAGTTTTTTCTTACAATTTATCTTTGGTAACTACCGAATCCTAAACCAACACCTCGCATAGTATGAGTTGCGGTTCGAGCAACTTCATATTGTTGTTCCATATTACTAAAGAGCTCTTCTTGCTTCCTAGCCATATCGTTGGCAGGGCGGTTATCTGAAGAAGTAGATTCTTTAATCCCCATCAGACGTTTGAATTTATTAGCTTGTTTTCCTACCGAATAAAATAAGCGGTAAAACTTACGTGCACATAGAATTATATATACCTTCTTGATCATGAGCGAACGTGGTTGTTTCCCAGACTTTTACCACTTTAGGCTGCGCAGTAGTAGGAATTTCAGTTGCTGGAGGTTCTTTTTTCTGCCATAGTGCTTTACGACGCTCCATCTGTTCACGTAGGCGACCTGTTACACCAGGTGGCAACAAACGAGATTCCTCCACTTCTGATACCGCAGTATTTATCATTTTTGAAGCAGGCGGCGCGTTAAAACTATCCTCCATCAGTTTCTTATCATGACATAAATTAACATCAATACCCATTTTCTCCAAATGAGCCAATTTATTACTAGCGCGATCGAATCGTTTGTTATAACGTTCTCGCCCATCACGAAAATCGCGCACGTCTTTTCCCTCGCGATAATTTCGGGAATCTTTACGGTAATCTTTCCAGTTGCTACGATTCTCACGAGTGTCTCTATTATCCTTGCTGCTTTTGCTTTCACGGGAGTCTCGATTGTCTCTGCCCTCTCGCGAACGACTACGCCGCCTCTTCTCTCGCCTTTCACGCTTATCCTTTTCACGATCATGGTGCTTATATTCATCGCGACCTCGACGGTTATTTGGACTTTTGGACTGACTTCGAGATCTTGAAAGTGAGCGACTTTTGCTTTTACTACGATTCAACGATGAACTACGGTCGCGTTTACGTCGCTTGCCATAATCTTTCAGTTTCTCAATACGTTCTCTACTATCACTGCGACTTCTTCGTGGTGAATTGCAACGAGTTCGACGCATATGCCCCTTACTAATGTGAGATTTACTTTCTTTTCCCGATTTTCGCTCGTTCCTAGGTGGTGTGTGGCTAGGACTGCCCTTAGGTGATTCATCCTCATTCTAGAAAGATAAAAGTGACAGTGTCACCGTATACCCTAATAACATATTGCAACTAAATTTTATTGTTAAGAATTATTACCTTAGACGTAAAGAAATTAAGTCTTGCGCAGGACGTTTTTAGAAAAGTTACTCACCCCATCAGGAGGCCTAATTTCAAATCCATCACATGCGTCGATTGTGTGTGTATGCGAACGAGACAGTGAGGAGGGGCCCCCCAACACTTTTCTTATATTAACATAATAGAGTTAATATCATACGAAATTATCTATTTTTACGAGTAGTGTTTCTCATTTTTATAACTATGAAAGTGTAAAAAAAAGTGACTTAATTACCTCAGTTAGATTTACTCCCGTTTCCGAAAAATTGCCCCTGTTCAAGTCATTCCTATTTTCCAGACTGATTTCTTTCGCAGTAGTAGAGTCCGATTCCTGTTAAGTACCATTTTGTGTCATAACTACACATTTGTCAGATGTATATATTAATAAGTGAATAACAAATATATAGTACATAATATAGAAATAATACAGCCGCGAAATGCGTGGTTTACGATATTTTCTACTTACAGGTGAATGCATTGAAGAGCTGCTCTGTCGAGGAGATTCTTCGCATTCATCATCACTGCCGTAATTCGCTAGTCCTTCCATTGTAAATAGTACTAAACAGCCAAGTATGTAGTTGCTTAAATATTGTTAAGGATTAAATAACTTGATCGCATTAGTAGAAACGAGTTGAAAATGGCGTTTCTTTACTGGAGTCACCGTCACAGCCTTAAATAAATCTTGACGTCATGGAAATGAAATCAAACAAGCCTAGTACCATAGAGAAATATATCTCTATGCCTAGTACCATAGCCTAGTACACATGTAGTATACAAGCAAGTTGAATAAAACTAACCAAATATTTCGATGCAAACGCCATCGGTTAAGAAGTTCAAACTAAAATTTAAATTCTTATAAACAATACGAATTAAACAGAAACTATTACATAGAAAGTAAATGTCATATGAATAAAGCGATCTATTAATCTATAATCGAATAAATCTTCTAAAAACTGTATACACCATATAGTAGTTCTGCGCACAGCAGTTAATCAATTAGATAGTTGTCATTACATAACCCTTCATTATTTTGTTAATAAAGGCGCATGTCTTTATAATATTCAACTATTAACTAGTGTTTATTGAAACGAATGTGACATGTGATGTATTAACTGAATTACTTTTATTATCTCGAATCAAGCTCTATTCATTCAGTTGCAAGTGGTTGCGACGCGCGCCGGTCTAAGTACGAATATAATTCCATCTACAACATTTGAGGACCTATCTTCGAAATGGCAGTCAATACAATCCTCCTCGACTTTGCCGTTGAATCTCAACGAGTACAAAATGCCCCAGATATTGAATTAATTATTAAACCTTTGGAAGGTATATTGAGCCGGTATTTAAACAATTTGGAACTGTTGTATACGAAGACCCTTTCGGAATCAACGTTATTTTCATATCACAGCAAACAAGATGTTCTTACAACAATAAGAGTATTTAAAGTTGGTCTTATCACAATTACTATTGAATTTTACAAGGGAGAGAACCAGATAAAGTCATTGACTTTTGATGTAAGTATGGTAGTAATTATTCTATTATTAATTTATCAACTATATGATGGGATTTGCAAGTTGAGTATTTCCGATGCAAACGTATTGTAACTGTTCCAACGAGTCATGTTTGTTGTGTGTGTGCATGTTCTAGCACACAAAGGAAATTGAAATAAATGTGAAATCTTTGCTGAATGCACATCGTTCGAAGCTATTTCCTGCTATAAAACGTGGAGCAGCGCTGGACGTTTATCTGACTAGTTCAGGTGCGTTCGAAGCACGTTTTCTTTCTAAGAAATATTCTGTTTCTCAATTTGTTGCAACTGAATGTCTTTTAATGCTTACATTTTTGCACAATATAATGCTATCAGCATGATGCTTGCCTGAAAAACCCAACTTTATTTTAATTCTATAGGAAAATCACTCGCTTGATGTCTGAAAAACTTATAATGTTAAGTCGGAAATTTTATATGCTTATCACTATTTGTTTATAGAAGGCTAAAAAAATCGAACAGGACGTGATCAAACATTCAATTGGCGTTATAAGGAGTCAGTCTTTCGTTCCAATTAAAAGATGCACTTTTGCTAGATTCTACCCCAGTTCAGGTATAATTTAAAGTTTATTTGTGTTTTGAGTCTTTACGTTATATCCATAACTACTCATTGGGGCAACTTAACAACTATTAAATAATATATTTTTTAAACTAATTTTCATAGATGAAAGGCTTCTCGAATATGACATTGATAAACTGGTATTGGAAGAACGCTCAGAGTTTCAAAAGGTGCAGATTGTTCATTCAAAGAGCCTGGGAAATATACTAATCCTAGATGACCTGCAAAGTAAGGGATGGTAAGTTGTAAGTAATTATTGTTGTTGTATTGTATCTATTTTAAGATATCTCTGAGCGAGATTTAATTTACACTGAAACACTTATGGCTCGAGGCGTTGAGGATTACAGGGATAAAGAAATATGTATTCTTGGAGGTGGTGATGGCGCTTTGTTATACGAGTTGCTAAAGGAGAAACCTAAATTTGTAGTCATGCTCGAAATTGACGAACTAGTTATGAAAGCGTGTGCAAAACATATGCGTTCAATTTGTGGCGATGTATTAGATAACTACCAAGGTTCCAACTATGAGGTAATTAAATGTAATAAATTGGGGAAGTAATAATAATATTTTATCTGTTATAGATTGTTGTAGGTGACTGCATGAAAAGTCTTAATAAATATATAGCAGATGGGCGTAAGTTTGATTATGTCTTTGGAGATTTAACAGACATACCTATTTCGACCAACCAGGAAGACGCAAATGCACTGTGGGAATTTATTAATAAAATATTAGAAGTTTCCTTCAAAGTTATGAAGAAAACTGGAAAATTTATGACTCATGTAAGTTAATTCGCAAATATTTAAAATATTATTGATGTAATTATGTTTATGTAGGGCAATGGCAAGAGTTGTGAAGACTCTTTGAAGCAGTACGAAACGCTACTTACGAAATTGAATCCAGCAGTCACTTTTAGCAGATCAGTTGCATTTGTTCCCTCATTTTTGGAGGATTGGGTCTTTTACCAAGTATCATTTGTCGATAATAACTGACATCTAACTAAGAATCTGAGGTGTTCTCTTAAAACCCAAGCATATATTCATTTTCTACATATTTTATAGCACGTAATTCTACTACAGTTTACTTGTAATCTTTATAATATTCGTATTATTTGTGATTATCTATCAAATCGTATATGTGCCTTCTTAATGTTTATGAATAATGTATTCGCACAGTTTTCTAATAGTAAATGCTTATTAATACCAACAGTTTATATTTTAGTAAAATTTTAGTTATATTTGTCGGAGTGCGAAACATGAAAAACGCGATGTCGTAAGAATGCGGCTGCGTCGCTGCATGAGGGTGCGTTTGTTTATTTCTTACGCGCCCCGCGCGCGGGTGAAATTAAATAAGCAGCTCAAGAGCGTAGAATGCTCAAGTGCCGACAATAGGTCTTAGACGGAATCGGTAGAGCTGCCGCGGGATGAAATAGTATTCTGGGGACTCGTATTAGGTGTGTCGATCCGGGTAGTTGCTCCCGGGGGAACGTCATTACATTCTTAGTAACGCGTTCGTTTAATTAAAAGTAAAGCGTGAAATGGATGAGCATGCGATGACTGTTTATTATTTCCGACATATTTTTAAATATAACTAACTATGTTTGAAACAGTTTGAAAGTTCGTCACAAGACTGTGGTAGCGCTCAGTTTACTTTCAGTAAACCGGTTTTAGAATTAAAGATCGTAGCTCAGATTTTCCTTTCGGTACAGCACGTTTCTTAAATTTGTAAACATGAGCGATCTTTTAAAAGAATTATCAAAATATTTGCAACTTGGTTCAAGATTGGATTTAAAGGATTATGCCCTTACGCAAGTCTTAGGTATGTAATTTACTAATATTGAAATGGAATTTTGTACGCTTATCACCAATTTTAGGATTGAGTGCTACTGCTGAGGGTCTTGATTTAATAGTTCAAAATGAGGAAATTCTGCTGAATTTAATTATTCTATTGGAAGACCCAAATGCTACAGTCTCAAAAGATGCGTGTTTGGTATTAGTAAACATTTCGGCAAATAGTAACGGTGCTAAAAAATTAATTAATTTGGACATTTCAAAAATACACAAATCCAAACTCATTACACCGCCGAAACATATTGTCAATTCATTAATTAGTTTTATTTTGGACCCGAAATGCCACTTTGCCGATCCAGCTTGTATGGCCTTTAGCAATTTGAGTAGAAACATTGCATTTGTAGAAAGGATAGTAGACTGCATTGACAATACCAACACGTGGGAGAACCTTATAACAGCATTTACCAGAATCAAGTACAATGAAAAAGGAGCAAAACTTGATTATCTAGGTCCAATTTTTAGTAATTTATCACAGAGTCCAACAGTACGGAAAGTTATATTAAACAAAGATAGTTTGTTTATGCAAAGATTAATAACTTTTACCGAATATAAAGACTCAATTACTCGACGTGGAGGCGTTATTGGTATATGTTTATATATTATAAGTAAATTTTTAATTAATATTGCTTTTGCAGGGACATTAAAAAATTGTTGCTTTGATACGGATTATCACGAATGGCTATTGGGGGATGACGTTGATATTTTGCCAAGGTTTCTTTTGCCATTAGCAGGAGGTGAAGAATTTGATGATGAAGATAATGAAAAACTTCCACCTGATTTGCAATTTTTGCCTGAAGACAAACAGCGCGAAGAAGACCCAGATATTCGGTATGTTAAACTACTGCCAACAAGTTTCATAACTTAAACTTTATATTTCAGATGTATGTTACTAGAAGCCTTAACACAATTATGTGCTCTACGCAAAAACAGAGAATTTATACGCAGTAAAAATTCGTATGTAGTTCTCCGGGAACTACACAAATGGGAAACCGATAAGAAAGCCTTAGTGGCTTGTGAAAATTTGGTCGACATTTTAATAAGGTGATTTTATTATCATTTTTATCATTCCACTTAATCAAATATGCTATATACGTCACTACGCTTCATTAATTCTTAATTGTTGTTTTAGAACGGAGGAAGAAATCAAAGAAAATAACTTAAAAGACTTGTATATTCCAGAAGAGGTTGAGATAAAACTGGCGAAACTTAATACAAGTGTAGATTAATTGACTATTACATGTACTAATATTTGTTAATATACATATATGTAAAACACTCCATCAATAGATCAATGTAAATTAACAGCGTAATATGTGTAGGTGCTTGATTTATGTTATTACATATAATTGTTTTGGAAGCAGATTGTTTAAATTTCGTAAATCAATCGTGTGCTTGCAATTACTGCATGCATACAAAATAATGCATATCTTGTATTTGGTTGTGCTAGCAGTTACCAGTGTGTCCGCAAAATGGAATCAGCGCATCAAGGATATTTGGATGAGCAGATATCCAGAAGAATTTGACCCCAAAGGTGACATTATCTCTATAGGAATGCGAAAGAATGCTGTACGGAATGAGCTTAGTCGCTGGTCCGATGGAATGGTGCCGTACGAAGTGGAAGGACCTTATACGCAGGAAGATTGCAAAGTGATAGAGTCAGCTTTTGATGCTTATCAGGAGGCAACATGCATACGGTTAGTTTATAGTTTAAATATGATTATAAAAATAGCAAGGATGTGAATTTCTTATAGGTTTCGCATACGCAACGAACAAGATACCGACTACGTGCGCATCGTTAATGAGCCTGGGTGTCATGCTGATGTTGGTCGTGTTAGTGGCCCACAAGTACTGAATCTAGGCGAAGGACCTTGTATTAACCGCGGAACAGTAATCCACGAATTGATGCATGTGCTGGGTTTTATGCATGAACAAAAGCGCCACGACCGTGATGAGTTTATTAAAGTAATTTTTGATAATATACGGAAAGGTATTAATTGAAAACACAGTTTACAAATAGTTGTCTTTAATTTGATATGTTATGATGCTTTAGATAAAACTAAAAACTTCCGGAAGCAAACAACGGACATTATAACAACGCTTGGAGTCAAATATGATTATGATTCTATAACACACTATAGTCCTTTTGCCTTCAGTAAGAATGGACAACCTACAATCGTGGTCCGGCAAAATATCAAAGTGAATTTGGGACAACGAGAAAATTTGAGCAAAAGTGACATTAATAAAATTAATATAATGTACAATTGCACAAAAACCGATATTCTTGAACGTCCAGTTCATGTCAAACTATGTTAACAATTGATTTGTTGCCAATAAAACAATAAAATAACTGCGTAACAATGCAGGTAAAATCTTCAAACATATTGTTAGTTAGCATGTAGAAGGAAGTTGTGGTACTCAGATTCGCATAAAGGGTGGCGAACAAATATTTAATTTCGGTGTAGTTGCGCATGAACTGATGTATGTATTGGGATTTATGCATGAACAAAATCGCAATGATTGTGATGATTATGTCGATATTAAATTTAATCATATTTACACAGGTACAGTAATCATTACCATTTCGAAAAATATTATAGTTTACAAAGAACTGTAAAATGCAGAATTTGCATGGATTTATAGAGCGTTTAATGTTTTAACTTTTAACTATTCGTTGAAGTTTTTTGACCTGGATGTAGCACTAAAGATAAACCCTTATCTCTGGTATAAAATCGCTACCCACGTATCTTCTTGAACATGGAGAATTATTCTACATCTTACTTCCGTTACACTTTTGCACAATCCTCTAAAAGAACTCTTTAATCAAATGAATTACATTTTATTTTATATCGCGCTACCATGGAGATCACTGCTTTTTCATTACTAAAAGTTTTGGTGATTTTCTCTGCTATCGGTAATGTTTTGTGTGACTTTGAAACTGATTTAAAATATATCCATGTTTGTAATCGAACATCACCGATATCAATGCGTAAGTTAAACTTCAGTTTAATAAAGGTTTTAATAAATACTTAATTTAAGGTACAATGAACGATGTACTCATAAGTAAGAAACTGCCAGAATCCAAAGTAGCTTCCGAGAATTTCAAATGTTTTTTGCACTGTCTCTTCATAAAGTATGGCTGGATGGATTTGGATGGCGGCTTTGAGTTACGTATGATTCATCGCACATTAAAAGAAACAGGAAGTATTCGACCGCGAGCTATGAATTTCATAATGTATCGGTGCACAGCCCTCGAGTCAATGGACAAGTGTGAGCGGGCGTTACAATTTATTAACTGCTTCTGGGACAAGACGTCCGAAGTGAACGTGGTAAACGATGTAAGTACATTTTGATTGTGAGCTGACAATTGATTGATGTTTGTTATTGCTATATTCGTGTTGTACGCAGGAAAACAACGCAGAAGATAAGTTTTTCTACACGTTGGATAATGCGCAGGACAACATGTTCATTAGATAAAGGAGCACACGTCCAAACACGCTGCAATTGCGCAAATTTACAAACAACGACAGCCGTTCTGCTTACTATCGCAAAAAGTGCAATTTTTAAGAAACAATGTTGTTTACACTTAAATTTAGCAATCACATCAATGCTTGCTTACTGCGTTTTATGACGTTACCTATCATTCACCTATATTGTATAATATTACCATTTATCATTAAGAATTAAATATTTGAATATATTTAATAATAAAACTTGAAGGTATCACTGTAGAAAGTTTACATATCCAAATATGTTGTTTTAGCAACAAGTCGTTTTTATTTCAATTATCGCCATTTTACGAAGATAAACAATTCGATGCGCGAATTGTTATGACAAAATATTATATTATATAAAGTGAAACAGCGGGCTTATGCAGAAAGGTTATCACACTGATCACTGCATTTTTATCTACAAATGTACTGAACATAAATCTTTAACTATTACGAGTATGCACTGAAATTAAAATAAGTAAAAAGTCTTAATAGCATATAGGCATTACTAAGAGACAATTAATTTATTTTAAACTTAATAGTTACGAGTAAAGTTTCCGGCCTGTTGTTAGTTTTGGTCGAAGTTTATTAGAGTACAAAGTACTACCGAGTATTGAGACAGATCAGAAGCCCAAATGTCAGTTCATCAACACCAACAATTTCACATCGCGATGCATCGTGGCGTGGCGTCTGTCTGGACTTCAAAGACATTTTGAATTTAAAGTTTTTCAATGATGATATTGCATAATAATCAACTGTATATAATGTATGTCTTGTATTAGTACATAAGACGTAATAGTAAAACTTTTATCAACTGCTTCTTTCCTTATCACAAGTTCCGTTTAGTTATGACTACGAGACTGTTAGGTCAGGTTGTTATGATCTAGCAACAAACTTTAATGGATGTAGCGTGTGGCTGATCTGAAGTTGATACATGATCTACTCGCGTGATTGATACTGAGTGGATTTTACTTGATTTTTGGTAAATAGAGTGATTACGGCAAGATTTTTTGATTGAATTGCTGATAAGTTAGCAATGTCTGCGAATACAAACCACTCATCTTACTTTGCGCAAAGAAACTAATTTCTACGAGCGTGACGTAATATTATAAGTACAATTGCAGGTTCATATTATTCAAAATATTAAATTCACCTAATAAACAAATTATTATCTAATGAGAACAAAGAATAAAGTTTTATTTTCAGTACATAATTAATTAACAATTGATTTATTACCTAATTGAAATCAACCAGAAAATTATTTTACGTTACGAGTTTGTTTGTTTTTACGCATTGTCAATGATAGTGTACACGCAACAACACCAAGAAATCGTCAATGCAAAATCTAAATTAAGTCAGGACAAATACAGAATGATATCAAAATTGCCAAGTGCCCTAAGGTCATATTCAAAACAATATGCGAGTATTCAGGAAACTAACGCCGGTTGAAGAACGGTATCGATGTTTGGACTTAAGACTGCCCTCACAATGATTCATAAGAAACTTCTTGCAAAATGCGTACATGCACTTGTTGATGCGCTACCAAGTTTATAACTTTGCCCTGATTAAGCGGCGGTGGGGGCCGCGCGACGAGCAAAAGCTCACGTTTCACTCCGAACTAAATACAAAAAGGCTTCCACGCTCCCGAATGCATTCAGTTTACAAACGCTATCCACAGACGCTATCCGTCTTGAGCGCTACTAACACACTACCGGCAAATTATTGTTAAACTAAAACAACATAGTTTTATTAGAGAAACAGTGATATTATTGAAAACTACATCTCTACTAAACCAAGTGAATCAATTTCTTCAACTGCTTAGAACTTTTACAGAGGGTTACCAAAACTAGTGCAATAAATTGTTCCAGTGGTGATTGTAAGGGAAAGAAATTCACCCAAACGGTATGTTTTAAAAAATATTCAATTATTATGTTCATATAACTTTGCCAAAAGTGTGAGAGTCATTGATCTTAATATGATTAATATATACTTGCATTTGCACATTTAATCTGGAACAGTCTATGTTTGCATGATGATAAGCTGTGTTAACATTGATGCAACAACAATGTCTGAAAATTTCACTTGAAAATAAGCATTGCATCATATATTCTTTTACTTCATCTCGTGCCAATGGACATTGAGCAGAGATTCCGAACTGATTCAACATATCAAGCGCCGCTTCCAAACTAACGTCAACTTTGGACCCATCGTAATGACCTATTACTGATACCGATGATTCAGGGTATACATTTGTTTTTCAATTCTTAGACAGGTTATCAATGTCACACCGGCCTCGTAATATATTTCTTAAATAAGGATACAAAAATGCCTGCGCGATTATACTATAACTGTGATAAGGTATTATTAAGAAATATCGATGAAACTTTCTTAACGGTTCTATGGCCCACCAAACTCAATATTATCAGCACATACCTATTAGTTGTTATTATTCGCGGTGAACTTTACCTCACATTAGATTCGTATTTGTACATGCATGAAAGTAGCGCGTGTTATGTTGTAACTCACGAGAGAAATGTTTAAAGACATAATATGCTGACCTTCATTGTTGTTATACTTGAAACATTGGCGAAATCGTTCAATTCTGATAAGAAATCAGCCGGATTTAGGATCACAAAAGATTATTGACTTTTTTGGATTTTCTAAACAACTAATAAGTTCACACCAAAATAACGTGATAATTTATCATATCTACCTTTATATTAGTCTTTTGTTGGTAGCGAAACAATTGACTATAATCAGTTAACAAGTATAAATGCTTCTCGAAAATGTACTGCCTTCAAATTAGACGAGTAGTATGACATCAATGGAATACTAATCAACCTATTAGTGTTAATCTAAAGCGCTTGTTCTGATAATATATGTATATCCTATGGTATATAACGCGTATAAATAGATAACAATTAACGTAAAATAAAGCATAATCACACGTTAAATTTGCAAATGCAAGTTAAAAAGAAACTTACAAACCAAACATCCAACTTACTTAGCAACTTGTCGACATCCTTGACAGTTCCATACATGAAAGAGTAATTATTTCTGGATGTTTCTTGCAGATGACCAGACAAGTTACACGCACCGAATGCGAAGTGCTTAACGCCGAAACAAAAAAGATGTCTGCGCCAACATGCAACAACACCACCAGCAAGCCCACCAATGGAAAAATTAACAAGCTGCGTAAATTTGAACGGAGTACATCTTTGGATCGTATTATGAAGTTCAATACTTACATTTGTTCACAAAACTACTTCATCCTACCAGCACTAATCACATGGTTAAAGAAACCCCATGGCAAACTGTACGACAACGCGCAACGCTTCATTGCCAACTTGAGATGCATAATTTTTACGACATTCCTCCCGCGTCTGGCTTACAAACTATCACGCAATGCGATACAATCCACTAAGTTGAAAATGCAACTTCAAATGGAAAAACTTTACAACTGCCTTGCACAAGTTGCCTTGATGCAACTTTACGTCTACTGTGCAATGGCTTCAGTCTTCATCCAATTGGGCATTTGTCTTTATTTTATGTCGGGCGTCTTCCTTCCTACTGGATTCCTCTTCATGTGCACTTGCCTTTATTTGATCACGCAAATGAACTACAACTGCTTGCGATTCTCCACGCAAGAGAAGTCTACCGTGAAGATCAATTCCAGCAAAAACAGCAGCCGCCCAGTCACGAAACGTCTTAGTCGAAGAGATCTTCTATTTGGACAGAGGACAATTAGTAACATTAACTTGCTTTAAACTAAAAGACCGCTAGCGTCTTTCCACTGTTGTTAACCGTGGCAAGTTTTAATTGATCCAAGTCTGAGAATGAATGGGTGTTACTGGTGCTGTTATTTAATTTGCGTGAATGTGTTTATACTTAATAGTTAGGTCTTATTTGTTGCATACTTATAATAACTTTACGTTGTCTGTAACGTAAATGAATGATACTCGAATTTAGCTCAACTTGTTGACAAATATATTTATATTATATATATATATATATAAATTATATGCTTTTTGAGTTTATCAATGTAAATGCTTATTATATGAGTAGGGAGAATAGTGCAATGCAATTTTTATAATTTGATATTTTCAAATAAATTACGAAAAACTATTAAATGTTCGGTTATTTTCCCTAATGCTGCATGCCGTATCTTCTACGCTTTAATCTAGGCAACTTTATATGCACAAATTATTTCTTAAATAGCAAGAAACATCGTCAAAGTTAAATCATTTTTGACACTTAAACTATAATAAGTCACATATTTTCTAAGACTAGATCAGTATCAGTTATTATTTCAAGTAAGACCTTAGTTCGTATAAAATATAAATAGAATCACATTGTTATGTAATATTTCGCCATTATTCATATTTACAATAAACTGCGCATTGCTTGTCTAATCATTATACAGTTACAAACCTATTAGTTTACTTAACGATCCCAACTGAGTTGTTAATATATGTCACTCATTATTACAAGGCACCAGGAGGAGCAGCAGGTCCACCTTCAGGTTTGCTCTCCAATGAGAAAGGCGGTATGCGACAGTCAAAAGTATACCCATCTTCACGTTCCATTCTGAATGTACCCCTATTAAAAATACAATATAGTAAAATTCAGGAAAATTTATAATTTCAAGATAGTTACCACATGTGCCCGCTGGGAGCTTGCAAACTAACATGCGAACTATATTGAAACGCTGGTAATTTTCGTGTGAGCGCTGGTTCTTGTCCTACGACTCCACGTCCACGAACGGTTTCCAAAGTACCAGATAAAGAAAATATGCGCCAATGTCGTTCACGTAATTGTACAGCTAATGCTCCAAGATTTTCTAAACGTATGCAGTATCGCCACTAAAAATACAATAATATGAATTTGTACAGTTATGTTATATTATATATTCGTTACCCAATAAACTGAATTTGTATGTGATTCTCGAGAACCCATATAAAAAGGTATAACTGTTACGCGTATGTTCTCTGTTGTCTCCTTGTGAACATCCGACAATTCTAACCAAGGATGATTCTTGTTTTGCCAAGCCTTCAATGTCTCCTGTGCTACAAAAGGCGGATCTTTATCGGGCGTATGAGCTAAGAATTTATCGAAGAGCTCATGTTGAACTGGATTTTTGTCGATGCTCGTATATGGCAAGATATCCTCATGAGCTACATAATCCAGCCCAGGAATAGCATACAAACTTCTCGAAGACTCATGGTTCCCCAGAAATGTTACTGCTTCAGTTTGAGCCCTCTAAAAATCAATGAATAAGTATGTACTCCTACCAACTGATGTTATAAAGCTTACAATAAAGGGGCAATCTCGTTGGTCAATTAAAACCTGATAAAATAAATGTTGACGACCATGTACTTCTTTAACGACAGCTGGGTTTAAATCATCGGCGTCTTTTTGAGGAGGTAGATCGCGATCGTATACTCTGGCAAGCCATGGAAAAAGTACAACTCCTCTATAGCCAAATACGCGATGAAGAATTAATTGTCCAGTTTCATATTTGCCAGAAATCTTTGGAGACTCAAACTTTCCCACTTCAGCCAACCTGCGGGTCCAAGCAAAGTTAAAGAAACGCATGAATCAACTGCAGTGTGTAGTAGTTTTCACTTTAATCCAAGTCTCAATTATAAACAGAGACAAAGTGATCAATTAAAAAATGTTATTGTTGATTTTAGATTGATCTAACCTAAAGGTAGTTAGTCGTCACTGCCACTATGCTACTATGGCAATAAATAATAATAAATGTAATAGCATGATTACGTACCTTGCATATCTACGATTTGTCGAACCAAAAGCTGATGAGGTGAGTTTAAATAGTGGAATACGAGGGCAAATTTGTGCACATTTAAACAACTCCATTATTCAGTCTCCTTGATGATGTTTTGAAATCTACTTGTGTTGGTTTGGTGAACGTTTGCTATCTTAACTGCGTTAGGTTGTATTAGTAAGTTAATGCATACGATTTACACGAATCATGTGAATATAGACCGGCTATCGTTCCCGTTGGAGTATTATGCTCATTATCCTTGTGTATTTAACTAATTTCCAATTCGATAATTAATGATTCTGCAAGTTTATACATTTCCCGAGTAACTACCTATGACTGCGAAAAATATGCAAAATATGCATATATGTACTCTTATTAAATGATATGAATTTAGAATTAATATAAATTTTCACTTAAAATTTAGTATATTTTTTCTAATTGTTTCAAAGCAGAAATGACATTTGTCAGTGTTGGAAGAACTGGAAATTTTTAGAACGCTTGTTAGGTTGCCTACAAGCGCTCAGCTGCGTTTTCGCACTTTTGTTGTGTAATAATATTATTCTTGTGGTGGCAATTTGA
Source organism: Aleochara bilineata (assembly GCA_003054995.1). Taxonomy (NCBI): domain Eukaryota; kingdom Metazoa; phylum Arthropoda; class Insecta; order Coleoptera; family Staphylinidae; genus Aleochara; species Aleochara bilineata. Next base: position 98,069 of record NBZA01000969.1, read on the forward strand.
TATACATTTCCAGAATAATGTCGGCTGTTAAATTATTCTCCATTACTCGCACGGGTACGTAAGCTAATGCACCCCCTGAATGATCATTTCCGATATAATAAATCTTCAAAAACATAACCTTCTCATAGAGTAAATTATGACAATTAAATTGGGAATTTTAGGAAGCCGCTATGTGCGGTCCTTCAGTATTTCATCGGCAACTTGTACCAGTAATGTATCGCCGACCGGCAAGGCTGAAAAGGGGTACATATATGTGAATGCCCAAGAACCCAGTATGAACATGAAGGATATTACTGATAGGGCTGCCCAGACACTGTTTTGGACGGAGCTGGCGCGTGGTTTTGCTGTAACACTGGCCCATATTTTCAAGGAGCCAGCAACCATCAACTATCCGTTTGAAAAAGGCCCATTGAGCCCCCGTTTTCGCGGTGAACACGCTTTGCGACGTTATCCTAGCGGCGAAGAGCGTTGCATTGCTTGCAAACTTTGTGAGGCAATTTGCCCAGCACAAGTATACAAAATTTTAAACAATCGGTATGATTAAACTATAAATTCACATAACTGTGCTTTTCAGGCAATTACAATTGAAGCAGAAGAACGCGCAGACGGTTCGCGGCGTACGACTCGTTATGATATCGATATGACCAAGTGTATCTATTGCGGATTTTGCCAGGAAGCGTGCCCAGTCGATGCAATTGTCGAAGGTCCCAACTTTGAATTTTCAACAGAGTCACATGAGGAATTATTGTACAATAAGGAAAAATTGTTAGATAATGGTGATAAATGGGAGTCCGAAATTGCGGCAAATATTCAAGCAGATCACTTGTACCGTTAAATGACGATAAGTTAGTTCATATGTAAATAGAATCATAAAAAATAAGTATTCTATTTGTTAATTTCTAGTCATCACCACCTTCGGGATCATTTTCCTCAAAGTCTTTCGTTTTAACATCTAAGTCCTCTCCATACTGAATTACATTATCAATTGTTAAGAGAACATCAGATATACTCTCTTGACTTTTCAAATTTAAAGGTATAAAGCGCACTAAAGAGTAATCTTCAATCATCCTCCCTATGGCTGCAGTTAATTGGCCGTATTTTTCATTAAAGGCCCCTCCCTGATTCTCAATATCTCCCATAATCGCATGTGCATCTGGCTCCAAAAAGTGGTCAATCTTTTTTCTAACATTTTTGCTTAACAGATCCATTTTTGTTAAAAGATTTACATGAGGTAGTTCTAAATTCACCATAACACTAAGAGCACTCATTGTACCTGATAAAAACTTAGCTCCATCTGTCATGAATTGAACATCTACTAGAAATACACTACAAATATTGAAATTCCAATTTTGGAGCATTTTAATAAGTTTCTTCATAGCTGTTAAATGTGTGTATAGCTCTATTTGCCCAGGACAATCAAAAAGTAGATAATCATCTTCTTGCTCGCCCATTCTTTCTTGTAGCCAATCTGCGTTTTCCACTAAATATTCGATACAAAACACAAGTCCACCATTCGGACCAAAGTGCAATTCTTCATCTTCCATTGTATCCTGAACATGAATTAATTCTCTTATATCAACAACAGGCTGGTAATCAAAGTATTCCGCTGCTGGATCTAGGTTAACAACTTCAATAGTTCTCTTAGTATCAATTCCATGTTGAACCAATGCACTGCAGTAGGTACTCTGCGAAACAGTTTTATTTAATGCAAGGAGTAATACAAAATTATCACGCATCATACTTTACCACTGCCCGCAGGGCCTACAACAAGCTGTGCATAACGCATAATCAATTAAATTTATTTTAACTAAAGTGTTTTAAAAATATGTGCTAGCGTGCTAGCTCAAATGACTTATAACCTCAAATATAATCTTTATGAAATACGTTGGATTTTCAATTTTTCTTGTATACACTTATTACTTACAGTTCATACTTATGAACATACTTATTATTATTATTTTACTTAAATCAGGACCTTAGCCCGTTTTACCCTATGTTTAAGGGAAGAAACTGAGGGCGTAATTTGAAAAATTCTTACCATCCTTACAAAGTGCGCACTTGAACTTTCACAAGGGTCGCTAGTATCCCGGTACCCATCGAATAGCTTATTGCTAAGGCAAAATAATTTCGTCATAATAATCTCGACATAACAACTAGAGACAATAGTTCTATGACAAAACAGCCCGCGACAAAATAGGCTTTGATATTACGGCTACGTGGGTTAATTTTAAGGTGACCAACTATATTCATTTACTTTGTACTCTTTTTTCGCTAACCGTACTCTCTTCAAATCCTGTACGGCAGCCGCTTTTAGGGCGCAATATCAATGAATTACAACCATAGGACAAAATAATTTATTTTAAAGTTAGATTCGAACCTAAAAACGTTAGCTTTGAAAACTTTTAAATAGTACTCAAACTTAGTAGAATATCTCGCGTTCCATAGCAAATATTGGAAAATTGTTTTCAGTTTTGTTATCTACGTGATTTCTTTTAGTATATGTACTATAATTCTTCAGGCTTTGCGGCCAAGTAGGCTTTGTTGGTTTGTTAGACCGCTAGTTTCTCAGATGGCTACTCTCCGATTAGCCAAGAACTATCAAGAAAGAATCCCAGAAGGCGACCAACAAACTACATACATTTTTTGAGAACGGGTATATTGTACGAACTTTTTCTAATGCAATACATTTTATATTGTTTCCCAACACTACTACATGATCCATTTAGAAAGGGCAGCACATTACGGCAAACGTTTCAAATATGACACTGGTACTTTGAATAAAATCTAGATTGCCCTGTGCAACAATAATAACTAATTTATCAATCATAAACCGACATCAGAAATTTTATGTGACATCAACAGTTTTTTAATGTCATCATAAGTTATTGTGTAGAAATATTTCTCATTCACGAGGGCATTGGATAATGTCTCCTAAACGTATTCCCAATGTGCCCAAGCAGAACAAGTCAGTGACAATTTACAACAGCGGAACAAAGATGGACAAAAAAATGTGCAAAATGTATGAATCTCGCAACAGCATAGAAAATTGGGAGTTTCACTTCACGATGGCTGAACTTGAAAGTATAAAGACAATACTCAAAGTCAAAGATTTAGTAAGTTTTGTGTCTTTTGATATAATCTATTTGAATATATTGTATTATTCTGACATTTTATTATTCTGTCTTAGAATGGTGTGCCACTCATTATTGGTGCAGCAGTGCTCAACCAAAGAGATAGTCTGTTCAATCTTCTCAAACATGGATATAACATTAATGAAGCAGACAAGGTTTGTTCGTTTTAGTCGCCAATTGCCTAATATTTATCTTTTGAGCATATTTCTATCTGTAGAACAATTACACGCCACTGGCGTGGGCTGTCAAAGTGAAAAATGTAGAAATAATTCGAGAACTTCTTGAACATCACGCAGATCCAAGAATTAGACCTCATAATTGTGATGAAATATTTTGTATGGCAATCGGTAGTCCACTATGGGATGAGCATGACTTCTTATTACTCTTCAACCGTATCAAAAACATATATAAAATTGACGTAAATGCAGTTAACAGAAATGGCTTGAGCCTTTTGCATTTAGCTGTTCGCAGACAGTGGAACTCTTTCGTAGACGTGCTGCTATCAAATGATGCAAATATTTTAAACAACTTACTTAAAACTCAACTCTTAAAATGTTGTGTATTTCAGGTAAATATCAACATTAAAACAAATAATGGTGTGACTCCTTTAATGCTAGCAAGCTATCGAAATGATTACGCAATTGTTACAAAACTCTTAAAACAAGGCGCTGCAGTAAAACGCAAAAATAACGACGGATTTACAGCATTGTGTTACGCATATTCTTCAGCGATTGTTAAAAATCTTCAACAACCATTCAAAGTGATTGAGATACTAGAAAACGAAATGGAGAAATATCAAATGGATACCGAAGCATATCTGAAAGACCGTTTAAAGTTGATAAGTTATTCTCTGAAGGAACGCCAGCCAGATCAACCTAATCCTGAGAAAATGATAGCACATATTTTCACATTTGTTTTGCGCCATACCGAAGATAGTTTTAATATCTTGGCACATGATTTATCCTGTGGAAAAGTGATTAAAGATGCGCTGGAAAAGTTTCTCGATGAAAAGGAAAATCTTAAGATGGCACTGATTGTCATGAACACTATTTTCAAAAGTCTTGATCTTACTGAAGATGTGCAAACTACGTTATTTAACGAATTTGTTGCTAGTGGTTGTTTTAATATGTGTTTGAATATTATGCGCATGTAAGACATAGAAATTTATATTTATAATTATAATTTTACATTTGTTTTTAGGTACGACGATGACATAAATATTTTACAATTGGCAATGACTCCACTTATCATTTATAGCATAGGATATATAGATGCCCAAGATTGGTATGATCAAGCCAAAAAAGAAATTTTACAATACTTGCCTAAGTTTGAAGAAAGTCTTGATTTAATTGAAGGATCAGATGCTGAAATTAAATTTGTATAATATTAATGATTTTTTAATTGTTTATTCTTGATTTATGTTTAATTTTTATTAGATTCATGAGCGCCTAGAAGAATTTAGAACCACGGTATGCAATCTTCCAAGAAATCAACACATGTTTATATCACAAGAAAAAAATACCAACAAGGTGCACTCTAAAAGGTCAAAAAGACGTATTAAAGCATACAAATCTAAATTGGGAAAGATAAATAATGTGAGAAAATGTGAATATCTAGATACTGATTCGCCCTCTGTCGATGAACCACCTGCAGATGATTCGTTTGTAGACGAAACTCCTTTAGACATAGATTCAATTGTTGATTATGCTATTAGAGAGGAAATACCTATAACAGCATTTACGAACGAATCCTACAAGCACCAAGAATTTATCAAAAAAACAACTGTTGAAGATGTGCCAACAGATGAACCTTCAGATCATGATAAAGAAAAATCTGTTAACATAGACGAACTGACTCATGATACTGCTATGAGTATGATCGAGAATCTTCTTGATGATGATTCGACGCCAGATGACAAGCGTGCTAAGTCTAAAAAAGCAGCTAATAATACTTCTCAAAACAACAATTCCCAATTTCATCCAACACAAGACTGGAAATTTGTAGTAAAAAATCTACCTTTTCATAAATGTATTAACAAAATGTTTAAGCCACCAACGTTCTACGAAGAGGCATCTTGTGGAAACCCCCATGGAAGAAATCAAAACCAAAATTCTCAGCCTCCTAACTCGACTGACGTTGATGTAATAATTAAATATTTAGAAGGACTCTTGGGCATCATTGTCAATCGTTATAAAGAAGTCTGGCATAATGATAGAGTTGAAGCATTTGGATTTGGCCCGAGCAAGATGGAAGAAATTGAATCTATTCATAATGTTGAAAAAGAACAATTACGTCTGGTTCATCGAGAATTTTATAATTTAACTCGTAATGTGAAAGAATCGTATAATATTGATGCTCAATGCTGCTTTAATATTCTTAAAGAACTTGAGCGCTTTTTATTGTCTCATAGCATTCGAGGCGAGACAATAATTGACAGTGTAGCTGAGCTTGAATTGATTCGATTATACGTAACTATGCCCGAAGATTATCCAATGAGTATAACTGATTATATGGAGGCTGTGATCGCCGGAGATATTGAAGAGACCAGACGTGTGCAAATTGCTTTCGGGGAGCACGTTACAGCTGAAAAGAAGCTAGACGCTAATGGCATGGGTGACTACGTGTATTTAAATGAAATCACGCATTTGCCTATAAGAAGATGTGTTTGCAATGACATTCCAACACCTCCGGGCACATCAATTCTAAATCTTTGGGAAGAAAACAGCGAAAGAGACAAGGTATACCCAGCATAAAATAAATTGATTTACACAGTTTATAAACTTTTTCGAAATTTTAGAATTCAAAATGGTGCGCTCTTATTAAAAGTTTAGAGTTGATGAACGACTCACAAGTATTCCTCAACGGCGCTATCAGAATCAGTAACGCAGAAAAGCGCAAAAACCATGTGTTATCTTTGAGTGGCAACTATTCAGTCTTGGAAGTCGGCTTGTCCTACGATAATAAACCACTGGCAGTGAAAATTATACCCAAGAGTGATCCATATGCTATTGTGCTCAAGAGCCAGATTGAACCATTGCTTAATTTACGATATAAATATATCCTCCCTTATCATACTTGCGCATATGATAACAATCTTCTTATCATTGCAACACCACTTTGCGAATACAATCTTGGACAGTATGTTCTTAAGATGCGTTATCCCCAGAATCAGATATCCAAAGTGAACGTGATTAAACAAATTCTCATGGGATTATTGTTCTTGCACATGCAAGATGGACCAATTGTGCATGGAAATTTAAAACCCAGTAACATATTAATAGATACCAATGGTATAGTCAAAGTGGCAGAGTTTGGTCTTTACAAGGTATGTACGGCGGGTGGTAGGTGGGCAACGTTTGATTCTGTTTTCTTATTAACTTAACTGTAGGCAATTCTAAAGACCAACAACTTACCCGAATCGTCTATCATTTGGTTTGCTACCGAAGTGTTCAAATGCCATAAGAGGAACCAGGCACTAGATTGGACATGCGCGTCCGATGTTCAAGTTGCTGGTATGCTACTGCACTTTGCAGCTAATTGCGGATCACATCCATTTGGTGGAGATGTGCCTGAGATTCTAAAAAACTTAAATGATGGTATCTTTGAAGTGCACACGGCGGACATGGAATTTTATGATTTGCTTGCTTGGATGTTGCTTGTGGACCCCAATGAAAGACCTACAGTTCGCCAATCGCTAACGTATGTCGTGTTTATTTATTGCGTTATTGTTGTTTTCAAAGCATTAAAATTACAGCCATATTTTTTTCTGGTCTAAGCAAAAAAAGTGGACTTATCTTCTTCTATGTGCTGGTTTAGGTATCATGAGTACTATACCGATGGATATTGAAAAACTACACCAAACTTTGGATATAACTGCTCTCAAAGAGAATATTACAGGAAACTGCTGGATGCGCACTGTGAAAAAACAATACCCTGGTGCTAATTTAACCAACTTAAGTGATTGCCCGTCAGGATTATTGAGATTTATCAAAGATGTGGTTGAAAACAGCTTGCCACTGAATGCTTGTGACCGCGAGATGACTTTCAGCACTTTTATTCTGACTGCGTTCCCGCATTTTATTCTATCGTTGTATCGCATGATTGAGAACTCTGAATGGTCATCTCATCGAGTATTTATGCCGTTTCACACTGTCGTTGATTATTAATTAAATCTTTGGCAATCGAATTATAGATATTCAAATGAACTTAAGTGGATTATAAAGATGCACTAGGGCTCATTAGAATTTCTTTAAGTATCTTCGCTTTCACATTATATAATTTTAGAACATCTCTTCTTAGAGCGGAAGTGCGTTCTTATGCATTATTTCAACAAGTCGTTTAGTCGTTTGTCCCAAGCGACATTGACACGTCTGGTGTTAAATTAACCCGTAAAAGACAATTTTGTAGAAATAAGAAAGCTCGTTATTATTTATTTTAAACTTTAAATTTAGAAAAAATGTACATATCTAATTTTGATAGTTTTTCGGTGGATTGAAACTTACCACAGGCGTAATGCCATTAATTGCTTTTATTTTTCTATTATTAGGTGATGTTTTTCCGACTTACGCATTCAGCCAGCAACCGTCAGGAATATTGCCAACTATTTTTGTCTGTTCAAGAGACATCTTCCTTCATTCACTATGCATCTTTCTTGGCGTGCAGTAGCTTGCCTCATCTTCTCGTCAGTCGCTATTGAAGGGTGTCTTGGATATTTCTGGATCATGACGCACCCCGCTTACGTTCGGTACTTGCAAATATTTTATATTTATTTGGTTCTATTCTTACACTTGTCTAAAATAAATTTAAACCATTCTTAAATTTATTTTGAAACAATAATCGTGCCCGTCCGAGGCAAAATGATTTGAACATAGGAATCCCGACAAAACAGCTCGAGACAAAACGAATCGATGACAAAATAAACTGCGACATAAGAGCTCCACTAATAACTATTAAAGTTCTAAATATTTTTAATTAAAACATAGGTCAGGTTAGGTTATATCATGGCTAGTTATGGGTTTGTCAGGTTGGGTTAATTTAATTTAACCCACGGAGCCGTAATATCAAAGGTTATTTTGTCTCGAGCTGTTTTTTCATAGAGCTATTTTGTCTCGATTTGTTTTGTCAGGTTCATTGAGTTGAAATTGTTTTGCTCCAGCTTATTTTCGATGGGTACCAACAATTATTTATGTGTATTGGTTTTTAATCAGACAACTGACTAACAATACTCATCTGGTGATAAAAAGTTAACTTGATAATATTCTTAAAAAGTATGTCTTGACACATGGATGTTAGATTAGAATAAAGATATTTTAAGAACTGGGGAAGATACCTAACAAAAAATCAGTACATTAATTATCGACTCGTCACAGAACTCACAACTGACTTAAGTGATACGCACGCATGGCACTCTCATTTAAGGAATGTTTTTTGCATCTCTAAAGGGTGGTCTACCCTAGTGTGTCGCATACTTTATCATAACTTATAACGATAAACTCTGGAACCCACGATGTGCGATAGCAATATCATTGTGATTTTATTGGGCTGTTGTTGACTGCCAAAGCGGGCTTGTTTTCTCCACATTTCGCCTTTTTTCAGAGTTCACTTGTTTTCTTCATTTATTTGTGACGTTAAGTCGCGCACGCATAATAAATGTCAGCTTTTCAAGTGCGTCACACGCACATCTGTTTCAAACTACGAGTTTGCGCCCTTCTTTATGACTTAAGTCGCTAGTAGGATGCCGAAGAAGCTGCGCAACGCCAACTTTCAGTCTGCATTCGTGCGCATTACGACCGCCACCTTTGACGCCGGCGTCGCTCTCCAGTTTCAAAACTTGCGGTTCACTTTATTCGCGAGCTTAATCATCCGACAATTTATTTACGTCCATTATCCGAAGTAGTGCATTGTGCTGATAAATGTGCAATCGCAATTAAAAACAACTGCCTCCGAACAAATAAGAGAAAATGTACTTGAACTTTTTAATCAACGTCAATAGTATCGCAATTGCATTCGGCGTCATGTTCTGCTACAGTTTGCTGTTGTTAGCAGTTTAATTAATAAATTTCGTTCGCTGTTAATTAAAAGCGACGCCGCGCAATGAATGCTATAGTTTATTATTACCAGTGAGTTTCACGAGTGCAAAGAACTAAGAGTAAGGAAGACCAAGAAAGTGCGCAAATTGTTAAAGATGAAGTTGTGGAAGGTCTTGGCACGCAACAGCCATGTGTACTCGAGCCATGTGAATAAAAATAGCCAGCTGGAGATGTACGGTGAGTGAAAATGTTAAAAATTGATTCTATCCGTGACATTAACGTTTCTAATTAAATTCACTTTACTTAATTCTATTTGGACGCATGTCGGAGACATCAGTGATCCTTCGTTTCCGTTTCTTTTCAAGAAGTACTTTTGTTAAGAAGTTTTAATAAGACGACCTCCTAATAAGTGTAGTTTGCTACTAATTTATCAGGAGAAATGCGAATAAATTGTTTATTAGCTCTGTTTTATTATGGCAAGCCTTTAATGATTACTCGACTGTTTGCTCACATGTCTGTCTCTTCCGTTCTTTCCTCTGTGTAACTTTATACGTTTGTTTGCAACTTTGAAACAGGATACAACAGCAAATGGAAATTTTATTTTTACACGCGCGTGATTTATATTCTTTTAAACAGGTCATTTAATATTTCAGAATTCAAATCAAACTCATCCACATTTTCTGACGATTCCGGCCGGAATTCAACCTCGACGTCCGATTCGGGACAGCAGTTTGCAACTGTTCAATTGCGAAAACGCTACGGAGAATCGCTTGGCATCGTGTTGACAACCAGTAAGGGTAAGTCATTGTTTCAAATTTGAAACTTGACATAAAGATGAAATGACATATTAGAAAATCATAAACATTAAACATCATTTTACAACGTTTGGCTAATGTATCAAAATTTACCGTGAATCGCTCACTAAACAACCAATGCGGAGCAACAATGACTACCACGACCCACATACAAAGCGTCGTTCAAGTTACGCCAAGAAAATCGCTTACACTGAACTGATAGACGGCCACAATGTTCACAAAGAGTTTGATTACCATCCAGAATCATTTAATTTGAAGCGAAACTCATTTAATCCGTCCCATCAAGATAGTCATCGACAACTGCGACAAAACATTGACAATATTCGTAGCAAAGCCCACGTCAATAATAATGTCGCATCGCAAAATACAAAATCCTTTGAGGATACATGTTCAAGTTCGGAAAGTGTTGCAAGTGGCGACGGAGGTTACTCGCCACTAACAGATCTACGGAAGAAGATCGACGTTTATCAATCGCGCATCAAACATAACGTTAAATACCTACAAAATAAGTTGTACAATTGCAACGCCAAGAAGAAACAACCTAATAAAAACTACTGTAGAGCTGCCTCAATGCTTGCCGAAGTGCAAGAATTACTCACTGAACCAACTAAATCGGAGGGCTCTGACACTCCACCTCCAGATACCCAAGAAAACGAGTCAGAACAAATACAAATAAGATTTTCAATCTCCGACACAGAGCTTTCTGCGTCCACACCTGTGCACAATTATGATCACTTAAATTGTCATAGTGAAATTGTACTTAGCTGCTGTCCGAAAACTTGCAGACCACCAGTGCAGAAAGAAGAAGATACAGATTGCAACTTGTGTTGTTTGCCGCCAGAGATTCACGCGGAAGTAATTTCAAACGATATTCGCATGGTCAACTCCACTGAGTTTCTCATCTGTGAGAATATCATGCTTCAAAGAACCGTACCTATTAATCAAAATGAATTTAGAAGTCTTATGGGAGAAACAGGTATTCCTTATCCTTATTAATATTTAACCGATCCTTGACTTAACTTAACCTCCAATAGTGTGCAGATTGTGTAAAGCAACCTTGAGAGATATCGCTGATGCGCTGGCCCACATGAAGGATGGCTGCGATTGTGGCGCAGAAACTCAAACGAGCACTCCTCATCTACCATGTTATGCACAAGGAACCTCAAAGTGCACGAAGCGTCCCTCATGTTGCACTGGGACATGTACTCCTTCTCCTTGTCCTCCATGCATCAATCAACAAGCATTGCCCGGACAAGCTACTTACATTCCACGCAGCGCAAGTAATGACAAAGCACCGAATGCACTTGATACAATCACCCCATTTTCACCGCCACCTCTTGGGCAAACAGACCGTCGAATAATGACCGATGCGGAAACAACTGATGCTGAAACAGAAGAACCAGTAAAGCAGACGACGGGTACGTCACCTGTTAAAAAAGGGAAAAAGGGGAAAAAGAGTAAAAAACGTAAAAAGGGTAAAAAGAAAAAGAACAAAAAGAAGAAGAAGAAGAAGAAGAAGGGCAAAGGAAAGAAGACAAAAGGTGCAAAAAAGAAAGGCGGCAAGAAAAAACCAAAAAAAGGTGGCGGCATGCCGAAGAAAACTACGGCAAAAGGAAAACCTGCAAAAGTTGTAAAAACGCAAGCGAAGAGACTGAAATCTAAGGGTGGCAGTGACGGCACCATAGTATCCTATTACACACTGTTGAATGATATGACATATCCCAAGTTACCAACAACATCCTTGTATAGTTTGAAACATAGGAACAGATCCACTCACTGCTCCTTGTCAGCGGGAAGTTGCCAGGACAACTACGGCCGAGGGCGGTCGGTTTGCAGTATGAATTCTTCATATAACTGGAGTAATATGAGAATGAATCACGCCAGCAACGAATGTCAGACTAGTGGCCAGTGCTGTAGGACCAGCTACCCCTTTTTCAGTTGCTTGTGACTTAGGATACTATGCGTGCGCCGCTTAATTATCCCAAATGGCGGCATAAGTGATTTATGCGCGACAAGCGTCTGATAGTAATAATTATTAATCTCAGATTAGCTTGGTGTGCGCACACGAGCGGCTGTCTTAGGTCTTTCTTCATCGTTCTAAATTTAGCTCAAACAGCTTTAATCCTGCACTACGTTGCTAATGGTCCTCCTTTTTTGCACTTTACTCAACTCACGCGCTAAGAAAAGAAACAAAGAATTATTTACTGTGATCTGCTACCTCTTTTAGTATCACTCCAAAAAAGGTTTTTCGTTCCAATTGTCAACACTTACGAGTACCTTAAGGCTAATTTAAGCCGATCTGTTTGCTTTATTAGCGAGACAGTTACCGTTGCAATACACGCTAAAATTAAAGTTGAACGTTACTTGGATGTCAATTAGCATATCGTCTTAGCTGCCTTCTTCACTCGAAGAGCATCTGTCTTATGTTTTAAAGTAGTTTACTATATTACCTTGAGCAGATGCGCCATACTTTCGTGGGCTTTGTCCAACAGAAAACTAAGGCAACGGATAGTAAACAGTTTCCAATACATGCTGGGTGATTTGTGGATGCACTAAATATTTGAGAAACCATATTTAAATTCTTTCGAATTTAAATTAAGCCATCGGCCAATCAACGATGAGGGTAATAATTTCTCAGTCCGCGTGGAGTGGACAAGTGTATCTCTTATAAACAAAGGTATAAATACTCTCACACAATTGTCTTCCTCCGTCCGCCAGTCTGCTCATCAACTGCGGGGAAGAGTCAGTGGCGCGTGCGTAGCGGTGCAAGGCGGCTAAAAATAAGCGCCGCCGCCAACGAGTGTTTGCTATGACTGTGTCTAGCAGCTGAGAGAGTGGCTGCTATTAAATCCGCTATGAAAACAGGCGGCGTGCGTAAGGAAAAGAAATGAAAATCCCAAATCTATATCTATCGCCGCCGATGACGTACACGCGTGACTGTTGTCACTGGGCGCCTCTCTTTAGTCCTTTCGGAATCATCCGGCGCTCATGTAACGAACGCGTGTCGCTCAATTCGCGCTCGCAAGTACTGACTTAACTTGAGTAAGTTTTCAAAGTTCTTTACGCCAGTGCTAAACTTTTGTGCGTTGGAGATCTTGTTTATTAGGTACTTAAGTCATAGAAGCAATTTTAAGTGTGTTTATCCGGAGAGCCTGAGAAACCAGAAATAAAGGATATTGATTTTAAACGTTAATGGTTATGTGGAGGAAGAAACGACTTAAGTCTATAAATTAAGCAGTGCACCTAATGCAACCGGAGTTATTCTTGAACGCATTGATCTACGATGCTAATGACACCACCGCCGCATGAAGTGGAGAAAAGAAACGCCAAATGCGGTTAAAAATAGTGCTGCCGCCTTGAAGTGAAAATTTATTAAACTATGTTGTGGCGGACTTGCATTTAAACATGTTTGCGTCGTTCAAGTTACCACACATTCGCAAACGCGCAGATGATTCGCCAAAGAGTCCTCAACGGTCTCCTGTCGCAGGCGAAAAGTACAGAACGAGAAATCCATTAAGAAAACGTACGTAAACTTCATTGGCATATTGACAAACTATTGATAGAATTCAGGAATATATACAGGCAATATTTGAATGTGTTATTTTCAATCGATTTGCTTTGTTTCTCAAACAGCTTTGATCTTTGATCTGATGCGCACTTGCTAAAAGGCAATTTGTGTTCCATTTAGGAGTTCGATATTTCAGCATTCACATGTTGACTCTACTTACAGGAAATTCCGATGCAGAACTATGCCCGAGCATTGCCTCCCTTCGACCAGGATCTGTCGCGATCTCAAGCGATCAGCTAACACCCGGTGACAGAATACACAGTGTCAATGGCATTAACACGACGAGAATGCGTCCTGAAGAAGTCAGCACACTTCTGGATAATGTAGACGGCAATGCATTACTTGAGATTGAGTACTGTTTACCTGGCTATGCATCTCAGAATTCTTTGTGTGTTTCTTCTAAAATCACAGAAGTTACAGTAGAACGCATCGATGGTTCATTAGGAATCACTCTACGTGGTGGATTTGTACCAGAGCATCCACATCTTAGCAGACCTTTGGTAATCACTCAAGTGCGTCCTAATGGTCCTGCTTATAAGTAAGTGTCTTTTTCTTGTAAAAACAGAAAACCATATAAACATTTATGCCTTAGCACTGGTCTTGTACGGGTAGGAGATCGACTTCTCAAAGTGGACAATTATAATCTTACTAACAAAACTTTAATGGAAGCCCAAAAAATCCTCAAAGACAGTAGCACTCTTCCTATATCCTCCCTGACCATTGAGTACGATGTGAGCATAATGGAGTCGGTAAAATATGCAACGGGACCACTGCTGGTGGAAATTGATCGGCACGCTAATGAAGATCTCGGGCTGATGCTAAGCAATTGCTCTTGCGATTTTGTCAATAGTGACGAGATCACCACTGCGGGGATCTATATTGACCACATCATTCCAGCAAGCACTGCAGATCGTTGTGGTGCATTAAACATGGGCGATCAGTTACTGGCCATCGACGATTTCAACCTGATGGAGTGGAACAGCGGGCTACAGGAAGCCGAGCGTCTGCTAAAGACCGCACACAAGATACAGATAATGCCTCTTCATGCTTTACAACGCTTGGCGTCCAGACAGCATTTTGCAGGTGAGCTCCAAATTAAGCGCGACTGATGCGCTCCACATGCATACGTATTACTTACCTACGAGTTGGCATCATGCTTATCATTTGCTCACTTTTGATACTTTTACCGCGCGTTGTGTTTGCACAATCCCAGAGTATGAAGGCACCGCTCGCATGTTGGCACGGGCCCAAAAGCAATTCAGACCGTTGCGTCTAAGAGGTTTTTTCCATTTTATTCCACCAAGAGAGGCATACGCATGACATTTCATAATTGTACAACGTGCCATATGCAATGAACACTTCAAGTTGGAACTAATTGCTTCTGGTGCCCGATCTGGAAGTCTCATTAATCAAACGGACAGTAATATGATCTGAGATGAATTTTTGTTATGTTAGGGGGTCCATATGCAAGCAGTCCTTCTGCATCCGGGTTCAGCACGTTGAATTCTAAACGCTCCAGATCCAGGAACAATCCTCGAGTGAACAATCGTCATAGTTCAATATCAAAGAGCATTGAAGAGACTGGTATGCATTTGATCTCTGGTTGATTGACGTTTTATTGATTGTACCTTTCTTAAGCAAGTAATTATTGCGGATACACAAGCGGCTTAGGTGTCTGCCATTCGGAGACATTGAGTGTGACGCTTGTGCCCGAATGCGGAAAAGGTTACGGGTTAAGCGTGGGCATCAGTGAGCACCACGACGACTTGCATCCGGCCGACATCCTTGTTGCTCGGATCGCCGCCGACAGCCCAGCATACAGGTAATGGGCGTACAGGATGCAATAAATATGCGTCTGACGCGTCTCTTTGCAGATGCGGTTGCTTGCAAAACGGCGACAGGATCATCTCAGTAAATCATCGCACGAATTTAACACTGCAAGAAATAAACGCACTCTTGGAGCTGGGCACCGGGCCAACTGCCAAGCCGCTTATACTGCAGATTGAGTTCGACGTGGCAGATACTATCGTGCCATCGAGTGGCGTGTTCACGGTCAAGTTGGCCCGTCGGGGGCCCGGTTTAGGAATTACCATCACTGCATCTAAAACTCACCCTGATGATCCGTTCATTATCTCTGACATTCGCCGCGGATCGGTAGCGCATCGCACTGGAACACTTCATGCGGGAGATCGTCTATTAGAAATTGACAATAGACCTCTGGATCATCTGACTGTAGAGAATGCCTTTGAGATTTTACAGTCTTCTACTAATGAGATTGTTACTCTGAAAGTAGAAAAAAGTATTAACACATCATTTGATGCCGTTGTGTATACTGTTGAGTTGTTACGCAATGGTGGACCTTTGGGTATAACAATTTCAGGCAGTGAAGACTGCTCAGAACCTATTGTCCTATCCCGGTTGACAGAATCTGGTCTAGCAGAAAAAACAGGCGCGCTCCATATTGGCGACAGACTAATAGCAATCAATGGCGAAAATCTAGACCAGAAACCTCTTTCTGAAGCTATAAGATTACTACAAAATTCTGGGGATAAAGTTCAATTGAAAATCTCAAGACAAGTTAAGTCTAATCTCTCTGACGATGAAACTCGTTGTAATTATTCGAGTCCTGGATTAACGAGCATTGATAGTGCTGTTCATTCATGGGATAGCAATCCACCCGATAGCACTGAGTCTGCCTTTGATACACAAATGGGTATCAAAGACTTTGAAAGTGTGCTTAGTGAACCTTTATCATACCAAGACCAGGACAAAGAACATGACCAATATCGAAAACACGATTCCCAGCTGCAATTTTATTCAGACGTTGAAGACATTTTCTGCCCAAGTCCACTGCCTTTGCCCAACTATAATCTCGGGTTAAAGTATGATGGACAGTTCAGTCACTATGCTCCAACTAGACCAACGCAGAGTAATTTTGATTCATTTTCTGCGGACGGTGCTTTTGATAATGATATCTATCATGTAACCCTATATAAGGATTCAGTTTACGATGATTATGGCTTCAGCGTCAGTGATGGTCTTTATGAAAAAGGAGTATATATCAACAGAATTCGTAAAGGAGGCCCTGCTGATATGGTAGGCATGTTAAAGCCTTATGATAGAATCATACAAGTAAGTTTTCGAAAAATTTAAGATATGTATTTCAAGAGTGTATATTCTTATAGGTGAACGACACTAAAACCCAAGATTTTGACTGCTGTCTGACTGTACCATTAATAGCTTCTGCGGGCGACCGAATTGACTTGGTCATAGTACGAAACCCTTATATAATTACGAATTCTCAAGACAATTTAAGCCGGACCTCGTTTTCACCAAATAACAATACCATAACAAAGACATTGTAATAACACGATTACACTTATTTTATTACTATTTTATTTATGCTTAATTGAACAATAATAAATATCTCCATCAGTAACTAATTATAAGTTCAAAACCATCAATGAATATGACATATAAATATGCCATATCAATGTGACAAAACGAGAGATACTTTATAAGCTTTCGTGTAATCATCAAAATTTTAGTGAATATCCATTACTGATAATTAACCAATGGCTTTATAATACCGTCAATTTTAATTCCGCAAAAAGTGTTGAGAAGTGTTAAGAAGATGAAGAATTAAGTTATTTGGTAAAAATCAGTGAACTAATAAACAACTACAAAGAAGTCGATATACCCCAAAGTGCTCGACTAGTATCAAGATGTGCAACTCTCCTAGAAATGATAGTTCAGCATTATGTGCTCCATGCGCTCCTGTAGAATGTTGTGGACCCTGCAGCATTTACGTGCCATCTACAAACAATCCTTGTTGTCCACCCAATCCTTGCGCACCACAAACACCATGTGGGCCGTATCCGCCATGTGGACCTTCTACGCCCTATGGACCTTGCGGACCATCATGTCGGCCAAATCCTTGTTGCCAAATCGTACCTTGCAATCCATGCCGCCCTCCTTATGGTTCGTGTGATCCATGTCAACAATGTATTCCATCAGTATGTTGCCCGATACCTACTTATTGCCCATATGGTCCTCGTATGCCGAGCAACCAATGCAGCCCTTGTTGTCCACCAAACATAGAATGTTGTCCATGTGTTCCAACATGTGGTACAAATAATTCTTGCTGCCCACCAAATAACTCTTGCTGCCCTCCAAATATGTCTTGCTGCCCTCCAAATATTTCCTGCTGCCCTCCAAATATTTCTTGCTGCCCGCCAAGTATGTCTTGCTGCCCTCAAAATAATTCTTGCTGCCCTCCAAATATGTCTTGCTGCCCTCCAAATAATTCTTGCTGCCCTCCAAATAATTCTTGCTGCCCTCCAACAATGTCTTGCTGCCCTCCAAGTAATTCTTGCTGCCCTCCGAATATTTCTTGCTGCCCTCCAACTATGTCTTGCTGCCCCCCAAATAATTCTTGCTGCCCTCCGAATATTTCTTGCTGCCCTCCAATGATGTTTTGCTGCCCTCCAAATAATTCTTGCTGTCCTCCAAACAATTCAAGCCCTCCATCATGTGGACCATGCGGACCATGCGGACCATGTGGTCCACCAAACAATACCTGTTGCCCTGTCTTTGGCACATGTTGCCCATCATTCGGACCATGCTGCCCGAGATGTTGAAATAATTAAACTATGGAATTGGAATTGGCAAATTATCTTACCAAAGTACGTAAAGATTAAATACTTTACAAACTTTTGTTATTACATGCTAACTTATTTCACACGCCTACTATGTTCGTATCCGAAAAACAAAAATAATAAACAAACACTTGTCATCATCGCAATCATCTAATAATTTGACATGTTAAGATAAATTATATAAAATTAGAAGTAACACAAAAAAGTAATATTGCCTGAAATCACTCAAACCTCACCGAACACAAACCGCACTGTAATACTTTACATATTATTATTTGCTTTTTATTTACATTAATAAGTACCGAATTTTTAAGAATATCATAATGGAGCATTCAATGTTAGACGATTACCTCAGCAATAGTTGTCTAAAACAAGAAACTGAAGAACTAGCCCAAGACTGCGGTTGCTGCCAGATGCGTGGACCTCCGTGTCTTTGTGGACCTTGCTGCCCTGTGCGGTGCCCTAAATACTTATGTAATCCACCAATTGGAACTTGCACTTCTTGTTGTGGAAAAACAAACTGTATTTCATGCGTAAAACCAAGATGCATTGCTTGGTGTTGTGGAGGTGGAGGTTGTGGAGGTTGTGGGGGTTGCTGCTGAGAGCAAGATACAAAAGGCAAACAGAAATTTACTAAGAACCATTCAATATGTAACTCAACAACAATTTATGAATATTAAATAAAGAACTATTAACCAAAATAAAGTGATATATTATAATAATAATAACCTTTATTGGCATCAATCACACCATATTTCACAATTTAACTCCAAATACATTCATTTCCCGACAATCTGATTCTTTGCCAATTTAACAATTTCCAGCACGTGGCCGTATCCTCTTTTCGGCTATAATTCTCCTGCAAATCGCCACCCCATTGCCACTCTTATCCATCCATTCCACCACTCTCTTCCTCCCCTTCCACTCTTCTAATACTTCGGTACATTCCTCCCCCAGATGCTCCCACGTATCCCTTCCTTTTCCACACAGTCGAAATCTACCATACCCTTCCCTCATCCACACTTTTCTTCCATCCTCTTCCGACCCGCACCTAGATCTGGCCATCACCCATTTGTCCTCCAGGCTCAGTTCCCACGACAAGAGGTACTCCGGTCTCCCACCCACCACTAGCCATCTTACATACCCCGGATTGTACTTACTGCCCCCAAGCGCACTCTGCCTTCCTTGTAACTCTACTTCCATAGCCCTTTTCCTCACAAGTGATATATGATTTGAATTGTATAATAACCAAACACTGTCCTTCAAGCGGAAATTGCCTGCATTGTCAAAGCAGCCCTACTCCTCTTAGAAGGTCAGTTTAATAACAAAATTATACACTTTTTCAGCTACATACCCTTGGCTCGATGACCTCCCGGTCTAAACAAGTCTGCCAAGGGGTTCAAAAACACAACGAACTAGCCTCAAGAAACCGGGTCACTCTTGTATGGATCATAGGTCACGCGGGCAACGAAAACAACATGATTGCGGACTCCCTCGCCAAAGAAGGCAGGGGAAACAACAGCTCAAATCTCAGCCTTGAGACTGGATTAATCAAGCAGGCCATCACTAGGCTCCTGCAACAGAAGGAAGAGGCGCGACATCGCGAGACATGGGCGGAAGCGGAGTGTAGGCATGCACGGTCCACCATGCCCTCCCTGTCCAAAGAAAGGAGCAAGCGCATCCTGGGATGGTCCAGGAAAGAAGTGCAACTACTCACTTTCTACTACACGGGGCACGGACCCTTCAAGAGACATCTTCAACGCATGGGCATTGGCACCGACCCAACATGCAGAGGCTGCGAAGAAGATGAAGAAATGGCAGAGATTCTCTGCGAATGCCCAGCGCTACAAGACGCGAGATTCAAGGCACTAGATGCAGCTCACGCCAACTTGGACATCGTTGGCACACTACCCACCGCCAGGCTGAAGGAGATGGTGCCACCGGCAAACTGGATCGTGGAGTATTGAACCCCGGGAGCATGCGCAATGGGCCTCCTGATGGCCTACGTGCGGCAACCCGGGACCGGGTTGCACTCCTAGTCCACTTTTAATCTAATCTAATCTAACCAATAACTATCCCCTTAGATACAATTTAGTGTCATGTCAGTTATCAAATTTTGTCACGTTTAGGAACATCCCACCTCAAAATTTTACAAATTAAGTGTATTTGTAGAAAACCAAAATACAAATAAAAAATGTATATGGACCAAACGAACTCTTTAAGCTGCCAATACATCCCCGTAACGCCGTATGATAATTTTAGAATAATTAATGCAAAAATCCGACAAGTAATCTAAATTATATTATTTCTAGAGATAACTATATAACATATCCCGATCAGAATGGTCAAGCTTATCCAATAGACTTAACCGTACCACTACATTCACAAAGAGAACCATTAAATTTTCAACCTATAAGTCCTCCGCCAATTAACTGCAAATCAACGTTACAACATCCACAACAACTATATCAGTGGAACCCGATAAACTATGGAGCTCCAATCTGCCCCGCCCAATGCGGTATGCAAAGACTACCCTGTTGTCCAGTCTCGCGCTTTCCACAGGTCAACCCGTTGCCCCGCTGTCAACACTCATTCAGATCATAGTTATCCATGAAACATATTTCAGTTGTTATCCAGTCACTGTCAGACATCCCGGCTAAACATCCTACATTCATTCAAATTTTCTTCTAAATTCTCAATAAATAAAACATTACTCACTTCACAATGGCACCAACATCCAACCAAGACACATACGACCGTCTAATGGCTCCTTTAGGTGATCTCATTCACTCAGATGGGTAAGTATATTTTTCATTCTATTACTTCTTCTGACTATCAGTCTGGGCAGAGCGGAGGAAAGCTGCATGGCCAAACCGCTATCTGGACGTTACTGGTTGTGTGGTCCCCCAGATTTCAATGCTGCGGTGATGCCTGTGCCATGTCCGGCTTGCCCACAAGGAACCTGCTCTTGTGGTTTACCACGATGCTATCAGAGAGCGCCCTACTACCACTCGGATGTCTACCGACGAACTGAAATAGTCATTAAGAATAATACTCATCACGATAACCCCTATTGTCTCTAAAAAGCCGATCTTCCTGTGTGTTAGAACTGACATGGGCTTTCCCTGTGGCATCCCAGACTTGGAAGAAGAATCTTGTGTTCGTTTATTAGGAGGACGCTGCAAATGGTGCGTGGACTACATGCCAGTGCCAAAACCGAAACATTGCCGCTTGGATGATTGTGGGCCGATTGGACGAGCATCAGTGGGTTTAGATGTAAAACCTTGTCATTGCAAAATAGTTATCCGTATTTAATCGGCATTATTATTTCTAGTGCGGGCAACGAATCTGTTATGCACGTAATCATCCTCGTAGTCGATACGATAACTTCTATAACGCATACAACATAGACTGGCGTTCAAGTGGCGGTAACAACTGTTGCTGAAATATAAACTCACACCTCACATCAATACTGAAATCCCTCATTATGAGAAAACATCGAAACAAATAAAGATTAAAGCAATTCAGCATTCGTGTTTTATTAAACTCGTTTCTTCATTTTAATTACAATTTTTACCGCAACATACGTTGCACCATTTAGCTGGTGGAAAAGGGCTGTAGCAAGCTACGCGGAGCATCAAACAATCTGTATTATACCCATTATAATAATTATCATAGCGTAAATAATTTCTTACGAGAAATCTTCCAGTCGTTATTTTGTCATACTTATGGAAAAATGGGGAGCTGTCAATAACAAGATTAAAGGTGTATTTAAATTAATTATAACATTTTTTTCAGCTTACTTCAAAGACGGACCACAAGCCATTTTAATTTAGTTTAAATAAAGTTTAAATAAAATTAAATATATCACGAGAAATTTAAAGAAATATATCATAACCGAAATAAAAGTTATTGCATTATTTGAAGGATTTACTTCAAATAATGTCGTGTCATAATTTTCATAGCTATACTAATTTCATAAATAAGTACAAACATTTTTTTAAAGTTTGCAAACAATTTGAATTTGATTTTAAATTTAGCCGAAAGAGGCACTGTTGCCAGTGACGTAAGCATATAAAGCGACTCGTGCGGATCAATTTTTAACTAATCTCGCTCGTGCTGTCCAGAATATGATAATGGCGGCTTATCGTATGGATCGGTCCGATCACAACGAATAATTTCGAAAATATCCATGAATTTATGCACCATCAATTCTTATGCAATTTAAATTTACTCAACAAAGAGTCTCTAAATTCACTACACACAATATTTACCAGAAATAGCCTACTGATTTCTGGATATCGCGTTCTATCAAGCGGTCGTGCTACGCTTACGATGGCAAAATAAAATGGATGTTCTACAGTTGAAGTGTATAGTGCTGTAAGTGTATTTAATACTACTGTACAACCCTGAGCCAAGGATTTATTCTGCATTAACACTGGTGAGTGCCCAATTTTCTTCACATATACCAACGATTATGACCCACCCAAAGTAAGTCTGTAATGTAATTGTTTTCGCCATTATGAGTTTTGTCAAATGTCAAAATATTTAACCTTGCTGAGCCTACCCGATACCTGCAGCGAATAGTAAATAATTTCTTCTTAAATTTGGATGAATTTTGCAGCTGTTTGTTTACTCGGGGGGCGAAATTGTTGTGTTGGATTTTACGTACAGAACGCCTGTCAAGTCATTTGCACCTAACCTAAAATCGGTAACTGAGGGATAATCAACATTTTAAGTAAATTTGGAAGTTTCAAATATGTTTATTAGTGTGCTTAATCAGTTATAAATAAGTGTTCCTGTTGCAAGTGCATGTTTTGATCAACGTGTTTGCCCAGTGTCTTTATGTGGTATTTGTTCCTGGATATGAGTGCAGAGATTAAGTTTCATTTGGTTCCATGTAATTGTTAGTCAAGAACTCATCCACCAGAATGTTTGTTAGCTAAGTGTTTATTATTTCAATTAAAGAACAGATATCTAACTGCTTTGTAAGTGTAGGTTCGTTGTATAAGTTGCGGCTATCGCTAACCATGAGGGTTGGTTGCAGAGCCCGTCTAGCACTGTGGAATATGTGTGCTGGCGACTTTCTGCTGTCGGCTTAAGATGGAAAAGGTTCGACATGGCAGCAAGCATTCGTCTAGCAGGGAGAAGCGTCGCAGTTCTAAGAAAAAGAAGTCTCATGAGGCCAATGGTAACTCACCAAAAAGCTCTTACTCATCAAGCTTATCCAAGCCTTTAGTGGAGTACTCAGATGTAAGTTCTGAAGATCTCTCAGGACCAGAAGCTGGAGAGATACAGAGCGAGGGTGATATTTCACTGAGTGATGAAGAAGATCTAGCGATGAATAATTCATCAATGCATCGCAATCATCATAGTCGCTCCTCCAGGTATGCGGACGATGAGTACTACGTTCGGTCTACACATGTGCATCGGTCAAGGCCACGAACCTTGGATAGGGGCATGGCTCCCATGACACCATCGCCGATTCCCATTCACACCGAGCGTAAGCATTCTGGTTCGAGGTCATCACGGTCGAGTGATTTACGCCATCGTCGAAAAGCGGAGGTGACACCGCCTCCAGTAGAGTATCGTACAGTATTACCATCGCCCACCTACGAGTATGATGTGGATCGAAAGAAACGCAAGAAGAAAGAGAAGAAACACAAGAAAGAAAAGAAAGCCAAAAAGAAGAAGAAGAAAAAGCATCGATCACGAAGCACCAGTTCAAGTAGCGTGGAAAGTGCTTCCGATTCGGCAGAGATTGTCGAAGAAGTTGCAAAGGTATCACCCAAAGGTGATAAAGAGCCACTCTCTGACTGGGAGCAGAATGTGCCAGAACCATTTAAAGACGAGAAACTTGATGCTTGTTCACCGGTATCAAATGGCTCTGATTTGGTGCTCTCACCGCCAACTGAGGATAAGAAGTCTCCTGCTATAGACGGGCGGCCAAAAACGCCACCATTGAACGACTTTAAAGTTAGTAGAGATTCACCACACACACCACCAATTGCGGTGAGGAACTCGAAAGGTGAGGAGAATTCTGAGAAGTACCGAAGCCCAGCAGACTTCCGGGAGAGAGATAAGGAAAAGAAGCATGCTAGTCCAGTTTCACCTTATAGAAACCCTAGCCCAGAACGGTACAATAGGTAAGTTTTTTTGTCGAATCACTGAAAAAGCAATATTTAGATGTATTGCATTACAGGTCGGTGTCACCAAGTGGACGGCGACGTCGCGAACTATCACACTCTTCATCGTACAAACACTCTTCATCAAGTAGTTCTAGTAAATATCGCAAAGAACGGGACAAAGTTAAACGACGTCTAAGTCGATCTCCACATCGTCGCAGATTGTCGAGATCTCCATCGCCTAACTACAGTCGCAAGGCAAGTTATAGTCGATCGCCTGTACGTAGCAAACGTATGCGTTCGCGAAGTCCACGCCGTTGTACTCCTCCTCGTAGGAGCGGCGAAAAACGTAGTCCCTCACCGCATTCCATTCGCTCTTCCCAGCTTAAAAACAAAATCACAGATACGAGCCTATTTGCCGAATTGGTCAAAGACAAACATAAGCGTGCGCTGGAGTTAAAGAAACTTCAACAAAAATTGGAAACGAAGCCTGCTGATGCAAATAACGTGAATGCTACTGTAAACTTGACACATGGGGAACTCACTTGCCGAGACGAAGTTGATATCAGCAAAGAGGATAACACTGAAGCAGTGCCCATGGACATTGATGCTATTCCGATACCTTCGGAAGAGAACAGCATCATTGAGACACCACCGACTTTTGCTGATGCAGTCGTCACGCAGCACAATTCTAATAATGGCACCACTACTGGCAATGGCGTTGCAGAACCTCCGCCATTACCCCCTGGTGTAGTTCCGGATAAACTCATTGTGCAAGAAGACACTGTTGCCGTAGAAACACCTCCGCGCACCAAAAAGACAAAGAGTATAACAAAACTTCCAATGCCACCTGGTATTAAACAACAAGATCTGGAAGCAATTGAATCCCCTCCGAGTCGTACACCTAGTCCTCCAGCAAAATCACGTACGCCACCCAAGAAGGGAATTATGAATTTGCCAATGCCACCAGGTACGTCATATCTTTCAGTTTGTTTTGTTTAATTAACAAGTTATTAGTTACGTCAACAGGAGCGGATGACCTTAGCGGCGACGAAGACGGTGGCACCCCGCCTCGAGATGGAGTCAAGGAAAGGCGCGCACCGAAGCCAAAACTCAAGAGACCAAAGATACTAAAACGTAGAGGATCACGGTCATTGGCAGCCACTCAGCGAACTGACTGGGGCGAACGATGCGTGGATGTGTTTGAAGTAATCAATCAAATCGGCGAAGGTACCTATGGTCAAGTATACAAAGCTCGAGATGTTCATGCGGATATCCTTGTCGCACTGAAGAAGGTGCGCTTGGAAAATGAAAAAGAAGGTTTTCCTATTACAGCTGTGCGCGAGATCAAGATTTTGCGGCAATTAAATCACAAGAATATCGTAAATTTAAAGGAAATTGTTACTGATAAACAAGATGCTGTAGATTTTAGGAAGGCAAGTTATACATATTTTATTTGTAAGCAATTTTATCTAATCTGTAGCATATTTTTAGGACAAGGGATCATTTTATTTAGTTTTTGAATACATGGACCATGACTTAATGGGACTTCTCGAATCGGGCATGGTTGACTTCAATGAATTGAATAATGCGTGTATTATGCGACAGCTGCTGGATGGATTAAACTATTGCCACAAGAAGAATTTTCTTCATCGAGACATCAAATGCAGCAATGTTTTAATGAATAACAAGTGAGTGGTTCTTCAAGTTTTGTAATTGAAATAATTCAGATGTTTTAGGGGCGAAGTTAAGTTAGCTGATTTTGGATTAGCCCGTCTGTATAATGCCGAAGATCGGCAGAGACCATACACTAATAAAGTAATTACATTATGGTATCGGCCGCCTGAGTTACTTCTGGGCGAAGAGCGTTATGGACCTGCAATTGATGTCTGGTCATGTGGTTGTATTCTAGGTGAATTATTCTGGAAGAAACCCTTATTTCAGGTATAGTTACTTTAAGACTTCACTGAACTTTTAAAGGATCAATGTATTCTAATTTTAGGCAAATATAGAGATGATGCAATTAGAAGTAATTTCTCGCTTATGTGGTACGCCTACACCAGCCGTCTGGCCGACTGTGATCAAACTGCCACTATTTCACACAATCAAACCTAAAAAGTTGCATCGCCGACGAATCCGTGAAGAGTTTATGATGATGCCTTCATCTGCATTAGATCTATTGGATAGAATGCTTGAACTTGACCCGGATCGCCGTATTACAGCAGAAGATGCTTTAAAATCAGACTGGTTAAAAAATATTAATCCTGAAAGGTATATCATTCAATATTCTATTAGTTACCAATAATGCTTTCATTTTTATTGTTTCTTTAGAATATCAGCACCTGAACTGCCAACCTGGCAAGATTGCCATGAGATGTGGAGTAAGAAACGAAAGAAGCAAATGCGTGACCAAGAAGCAATGTCTAATTTGCCCCCTGGCGGGTATGTATGATTCAAGTTATTATTAAAGTACACTATGCTGTTTGAATGAGTAGCAGGCACGTATTTGCATATTCTAATAAGTAGTATTTGTTTATGTTTTGTTTATTTTGTCTTTGTTTTATTTATTTCAAGACGGTGAATCCCATTGCAATCCTTGCATCGAATCAATTGTTATCAGTGATCTACGAAGGCGAGTGTGAACAATTTACCTAAAATAGTTAATAACAAAGTGAAAATAATAGTCGTTTGATTCTATTAGAATTATGAACGTTTTAAACGATTTAGTGATTACTAAACCCAGGTAACTGAACTGACTATATGTGAATTACAATAGTGCTGGATAGAAAAGGGTAATACATATACTGTTTTAGGAGTTTTAATTGTCACAATGTGTTGATTTATTTAATGAATATTTACTATGGAAAACAGTGATAAGTGCAGAACTTATTCCAAAATAACCATTACAAAATTACATTCACATGAATATTTACAATGATTTATTAATCATTTACTGAATTAAATTTATTTGCTTGTACATAAACATTGTGACGCACGAATTCAAGCGAGGGACGATGTGAACACCATGGTCGTTTTCTTTTTGTTGTAGGCTACAAATTGTTTTCTTTTTTAATTACGATTTAATTTATAGTTTGTAAATATAATTTAATTTGCAATATGTAAATAAAATGGAAACGTCCATTCTATATTATTATTTTCGACTAGCAGTTATGCTGATTAAGAATACACATGGTTGTAGATTATTCGTGATATTACTTTAACGTGAAATAATTTTAAACAATTATTTGTTCGTGTCGGACGTGTAGTTCATCAAAAAGTATGAAAATGGATGCTTATGATACGGCAGTGCTTTCCTATGCGTTAGCTACGGCAGCAAGCAAACTGAAGCCGGGATTGTTGGGTATTGCACCGAATATTCCAGGACCACGAAATCCACCACAGCCATCAGTTGAGGAGTCACACACGCCACCTGCTCCAAGGACTAACACGTCTATTAAGCTGGACCAAGACACGCTATTAAAAACCTTAGGAAACTTGAAGCAGTCGTTTTTGAATAAAGTGCCTGTGCACTTACCTCAACTCCTGGAAATGTGTTCTCTGAAACAAGTAAACATAATCACAGTGCTAGGTGATATTACTTAAACCCTGATGCTTTTATAGGTGGATACGCAAAGTATAGTTTTACTAGATGGTCTGCAAAATGAATTAAGACAAGTGTGTAAAGCGAATCCTGGAAAACAATATTTTCTTGTATTAAGTGACCGTGAGTTATATCATAGTTATAATAACTATACAACTCAATTGATTTTTTGCAGATGAAGATGTGCAAATTTGTGGGCTGCTAAAGAAGGATCCTATTATAAAAATCCTTGCAGAACTATATGGTAAATTTTCAATGACGGACACGGCTAATTTCTTACGTTCATATATTTTGACTTAGTTGTCATTTTTTAACAATAGAATAATTATGTAGCGCAGTACATATTAAAGAAATGATATATATGAAAAATAAAATAAATTTTGTAAATAATTAATGTCAAGTTGACGTTACATTAAACCCGCATCTACCAGTATTGATCAAACAAACTAATTTTACTTGAATTATACGATGGCTCTACATTTTTTTATTAAAAACCTTTGCACTGAAATTTTACAACTCTCAAAGCGTGAGAATATAGAATGTCATCAGAATTTTATGATGTATTATGTAAGTACATGAGTAATTGTAAATTGCAAGTATTGTACTATTGATTTTGTTTCTTAGTTAACACTTCTTGCGTATGATCCGTTATGGAATCTTCACCCAAAAATGACAGAAATAAATCGAATAGATGCTTTGCGACTAATTAATTATGTTGTTGCAAAACTGCGCAAACAAAATTGTCCATGCATGGTTGCACTGAAGATGCAATTCTTTTTTAATTGTAATTTTAGACACAAGGAGCAAATTGTCGAAATGGAAAGAAATAATTTTCAGGTACACTTGAAGCCACTCGTTGAGGACATCTTAGAATGTCACCCAGAAACGGATCAAGATTATGATATACTATTTAAAAAAATAATTTACTATGCCACTTTGTGGAAAAATCTTGGCAATCCGACGGTTGAAGTTGTATATCGTGAAGCATACCAAGCAATGCTCTCAATAATGGATCATAGCGACTTAGAGGTATTAGTAGAATCAGAATCTGAAGAGAAATTCGCCCAAGTCGAATATTTTTCGAGTATATGTGCTGGTGTTCGCATTTTCAACTGGGCGACACAAAAGGCATCTGCAGGAATAGAAGACTGTAAGAAAATTGAATAATTTTTGAATTTGGAATTTTAATAGAACATTGTAGTACCGGTGCTTTTAACACAAAATTTAAGCTATTTTAAATCAGAATTAAATCGAGCCATTGCTGCATACTTGAACAAAGTTGATATTTTAACAATGGCTGTGGATATTTGTTTTGTAATTGAAGAAGTAGAAGTTATAAAGCCTGATGGGCTTATTGCAACAGAATATTCTCAGGTGTGTTTGTTACCTGAAGGATACGAATATGGAGAGATAGAATACATCAAGGATTTGGTTATAGTCTATCGCCAATGCGAAGGATTTGCCAAGTATTTTATTCTGTTAACATTTTACAAGTATATATATTTACTTACTTCTAGAAAACTTTTGCATAACATTGAACAGATGGAAGTAAGCTATAATAACTTATCTGATCTTTTCAACGAATGCTTAGAACGCTTTCATAAAATAGCCTTCCTGAATGCGGGAGTACCAACTCATATAATATTTGTATGTTTAAAAAATAATTATATCAAAAAAATAATCAATTGTCTTTTTAGCCTTTATTTATGGAACTTGATCAACTTTGGTCGTCTTATCACAAGGAAATAGTGTATATCTCTGCAATGCAAGATATATTACAGAAGCTGGAACTATACATTAAAGATTTGGTTATAGATTATGAGAGTTTAGAAACTATTATTGATAGAGAGTCAATTCTAACCGATCAAGAAAGAATGGATTCGCAAATAAAACTTACTTTAAGTGATCCATTTTGTAACTTACATGTAATTACATCAAAATGCGAAGAATTTAAGTTAAATGATATTACTTTTGAGGTAAATATGATTTGCTCTTATAAATTAAAATATGAATGCCCAATATATTTATAGTTTCTGGGATTTGATGTATGGAGAATGGTTGAATCGCAGGGCGCATTAATACCAGGCAATCCATATATGGGAATAATTGTGTACGAAAAGAAATATTACATTTTTTCAACTTATGGAAGTGCTTTTATGTTTGCTACATATTCTCAGCGATGTATTAGCGAAGCGCTGGAACTTTTAAGAAAGAAGACAGAGTTAATTCCATTGCTTCACCTGGAGTCACAACTAAGTGAGGTGCAAACAATTAAACAGTAAGTTTTCAGTACATTTGTATAGTACTCCATAATAATTGATTATATTAATTTTACTAGATTAGTGGTTGATTCGAAAACTGCTGAAGTTAATGTTGCTCATAGTGATGCAAAGCATCAGACTGTCACTCATCCTATTCCTTCTTACAAAGATGTAAAATATATGTGGAATCTGTGGGACTATAAACGAGAAGCGCTTAGACTTGCAGCTGCAGCAGGTCGAAGAACACATTCTACAATGACGGAAGTAAATGCGAGCAGTGGAACAGTAGCAACCCAAACACAAAATATGGTTGATTTCTGCTTACAAACTAAGCGCGATAATTACACCAATACTCATACACCACAAACGTACTTCTTCGGTTTGCGGGGGCGCACAGATGACAATCAGCATATCATTGATCTTACTCGACCCCCTGAAAATTAAAAGGTATAAGGACTTGGCGATTGATGGGGTAAATTAAAGGTACACTTTTTTCTCTGCTACAAATGATTTATAATATAAATCAATTTGATGAATAAATCACTTAGCACTGAAGGCAAATGACTTATACATCACCATTGCAATTACGATTTCTCGGAACACACACTTCATAATATAATTAATACATTTAGAAATTCTTTTTAACGCCGTTTCGTTTTAAACATTTATGACATTTACATATTTATATGATTAGTTAGTGCCCAAAGTATAATGACGTTAATTTTGAAGAAGTCACACGCTGGAATTAATGATCATTAAAGTGTACCTAACACAAACATCCTTCTACAAGAATGTTCAAATTATAAACTCACAGGAACACATCTTTTATGCTTAAAACTGAAAGTTCTTAAATTCTATGCAAATGTAGCGTAATAGCAAGTGTACCTGCTAAACGTACAACTTAAAAACTAAACAGTCTATAATGCAATGTCTTATATGTAAACAACTAGAGTCAGAAATTAAATTTGATTGGATCGTCCGGGGAGTTAGAGAATATTAAATGAAATGAAATGGCAATTCTTTTGCAAGCTCTTCAGCCAATGAAGTGATGCTTCAGATATTTCATCATGCCAAAGGTACGGAATCGCTTGACACCAATCACCTTCATCAAAGCATCGTCGCAGATTGCATATTGCTTGTTCTTGGGGTCGTATAAATCACGCTCCTTGATGATTGCCCATACCTTCTTAACTACTTCATGACGAGCCATTGATTCTTGGCCGACAAGTGCAGCTAATTCCGGTGATAGCATCATTGACTTGGTGTAGCCTCCTTTGCCGCCACCTTTTGCAGCGCCACCACCCTGAGAAAGAATAATAATTAGTTGAATTTTTTTTATGCCTATAACAATGTACGTACTGCTGCCTTCTTGGCGGGTGCCTTCTTAGCTTTTCCCCAATCTTCATCACTGTCAGATTCAGACTCGCTTGCCTCAGAATCATCGGAGCCAGTTTTGCGCTTCTTCGCAGCCTGCTTCTTGCCTGCGGACGCACGCTTTGCTGGCTTCTTCTTCTTTTCCTCTTCTTCTGAGTCTTCGTCCTCCTCTTCATCTTCGGGCTCTTCTTCGTCATCATCTTCATCATCAGACGTTTTCTTGGACTTCTTGGACACCTTGTTCTTGTTGTTCACATACTCAACGACCAATTCTTCAATTTCCTTTTTCCGCGATTGTAGCTTGCAGTCAAGTTTTTCTTCAAGTTCTTGACGCACATCCTTGGCCGAGGTGTCGGTCAAGTTGGCGTTTTTTAAGATTGCTACAAACATTATCATGTTTTTAACAACCCACTCACATGGTCTTGTTTACACATTTTTTTAAGTTGACAAAATTAAGTTCCCTTTGTTAAGATTTGGGACTTTGCATGGCACCGCATTTTTATAATATTTGTAAACCGGCATGAATTTCTGTTTAACCTCTTTTTATACAACAATTAAAATGATAAATCAAATAATTTATGACACGCTATTTGACTTCTTCAAAGAGAGCTTATATATAGGGTATACAGATATATTGACTGGATTCAATACAAAACGGCGTCCCCCGTAAATTTACAGAAAATAGATATATTACAAAGAAACAGTAAGAGATGAGCCCCTATAAATTCAGAAAATAATTTCCTACATCGATTTCGTCCTCAGTACTTTGTAATTCTATGTGTATATTCAGACATATTCAATTTGCAAATATCTGCGCGATTGCATAGCTGACGCTTTTAGCGTACCTATGGCCATTGTTTGTGTACGCGAATCATACACCAACATACGCGATGCTAAGAGTAAAACATCAAATTATCACTGTAAACTTCCAAAATTCCACGGGAAAAAATTGTTGCATTAGTTAAAACAATACTAGTTTCGTGCATTTTAACTGATTTCGAATAGAAATATAGTAAATATCGTCTACTTACCGGCAATTTCTTTGCGGAGAACGTCCTTTGAGATGTCAGCCATGATGCAGAGTGAGTGTGAATCGTTTGGAAAAAGATAGAAGACTGCTGTCGCTCGGATTGCCGTATTCGCCACTGGTTTTCGATAATGTTTCGGATGTTTACGCAAACGATAGTGCTGCTACCTAAAGTTAGTTATAAAAAACAATCAACTATCTTTAAAATTATCAATACTTAGTTGTCTGTTTGTTTTGTTCATAAAGATAAAGACGGCTGTACAATGTTAACTTTATTGAAATATGTACAGTGTGTTAGGCAACTCTATTTACTCTTATGTCATTTCTGATATTTAAATTTTTCTATCAATTTGCTGTTTTGCAATAATAACGTTTATATATTTATATAATGAACGAAGACGGATTATGTTTAAATTCTAGTCCTACATATAAAAAACTAGAGAAAGTGAGAAAAGTAAGTAATAAATATATATACACAAATAGTGAACAAAAAATAAAATAAATTTCCCAAAGAATCATTTACAGACAATCAGCCATCATCTTGATAAATTGGAAAGTAAACTTACTACAATTCTTTATAAACATACTGTAAATCTGCCTGGAACCTCGGAAGAGTCCAGTAAAGAATGCGAGATTTGCATGTTTAATTTTCCTAGGAGAAAATCACCTCAACGCGATCAATTACCAGGTCCTGAAAAACGTTCACGAAGTCGGGACAGACGTTTAATTTTACCTGAACGACAAATGGAGAATACACAAATTAACATAACATCTAAACCTGCTAAAATAGTGACTGATAAATTGGCCAAATGTCATCCAAGCAAATCTAGAATACGATTTAATCAAGAATGCAAGACAATCTCAAAGCACGAACTGCAAAAGAACATATTTGATACAAAACCAGCTACAAAAGCCGTAGTTAAACGTCGGAGCCGAAGTAGTGCTGATATAGATATAAGAAATAAATCTAAATGTGAAACAATTACAATTTTTCCCGTACAAGATGAACGACCTAATAGTCCGATTAATCTCCGACGTTTTATTAATGAATTAAATAACAACACAGATATTGCAGCATTAATTAGTAGTCAATGGGAACAAAAGTATAAGAACATCCAGGAAAGCTTAAAAGTATGGCAGAACATCGAAGAGCAGACTGAGCAACAAAGCAACTTTTTGAAATTTTTTTATAAGAACGAGCAGTTACATGGCGCAGTACTACAAGCGCTCGTCAAAAGTAATAAGCATTTGCTGGATCTTCCAGACATGCGCGATTTACGAGAGTCTCTGGACAATCGTAGTCAACAGAACTGCAATTTGATGCAGTTTTGTCAAGAACTCCGCGAAGAACTGATGCAAAATAAAGCCTTATTAAAAGGCATTCAACTTGCGACGCATGAATTAACTAGAGACCTAATAACTTGCTTTGACCAGTTTAAGCGTAATTATGGACAAAAAGACAATCAAATTGAACAATATAAAAATACTATTAATGAATTATGCGCGAAAAATAAAGAAATTGAAGAGACCAGTAGTAAACATGCACAATGGGCATCCGAGGTAGCCAAAGAAAAAAATCAGTTAGAAGGT
Organism: Aleochara bilineata; assembly: GCA_003054995.1. Lineage (NCBI taxonomy): Eukaryota > Metazoa > Arthropoda > Insecta > Coleoptera > Staphylinidae > Aleochara > Aleochara bilineata. Next base: position 132,248 of record NBZA01000969.1, read on the forward strand.
CAAATTAAAGATTTAAAACTTATAATAGAAAAATTAACTGATCATAACTTGCGCGAAATAATTAACAAAACTTCAGACAACAGTGAGCGAAAATTAGGCCTAAATTTGTATGATACAGCAACAAATACAGAGTGAGCTGTGTATTTAAAACATCTGCATGAATTATAGTTTGTCTTTTAGGGGAACTTCACTAAATGTGACTTACGATGGGACAGATGAAGCACCTGGTTTAATTAATGAATTAAATTCCGTTATTCACATGCAACGAGCACGTATTTCAGAATTAATGTCAATATCTACCAACACTTCTTCTTATGTTCACGTACCAATTCAATCAAAAACCTGCAATCTAGATCTGGAAGTAAAAATGTGTATAATGTTATATCAAGTTCTTATATTAACTTTTATATTGTAGAGTGAAGACTTAAAACTTGCGCGCAAAGAGATTGAAATCATTCGAAAACATTACGTTGCAATACAGGAAAATACAAGAAATATGTCTGAAACTTTGGCAAAAGTTAAAAAAGAGCTTGCGGAAAATCAGGATTCTTGTGCCAATCTTCAAAAGGAAAATCAAGAATTGAAGTATACCTAACAGATGAAATATTAAATGTTTGTTTGCCATAACTTTTACTCAACATTTTAGTCTTTTGATAAACGACTACAAAGAAAAATTGAACGCTGTTAAGCAAATGTCGAAAGAAATTGAGACGGCGGAACTAACTAAAGATAAAACAATTAAGTTGCTTAAACAAGAAATAGTTAAGGAAAAAGAAGAAAAAGACGTACTAAACCAGTTAATCAAAGATTTGGAAAAAGATAACGCCCGTATTAAAGCAGAGTACGAATTATTGCACGTTGACCTAATTCACCAGGAAGATATTATTCTAAACTTGGAGAAAACTTTTCGGCTTCAACGTCGTGAAATTGAGCTTCAACGTAAAGTTATAAACCAGGAAAAAGAAGAAGCACTGCGTGCCGCTCAATTCGCAACCGACAAGTTGATTGAAACGATGGATGAATATCGGCAGCAAAGTGACAATCAATTACATTCTCGCATTATGCTTGCACGTTTACTCCATGAAAAAGATGAACAACTGAAATACATTATGGACAAGGTGACTGCTAAACATAAATATATCATATTTGTTCTAGAAATAATTTCAGACTTGTACATGATTCAGATGTCGTCATTGGCGTTTGATCCTCAGAAAATTATCGACGCATTCGCGATGATTAAACCGAATTGGAATTCATGTACGGAGTTTTACCCTTCAGATACGGTCGAAAGCCACGACAGCTTTGCATCAGCGATCACTTTGCAACCTTATGATGGCGAGCAAGAAGACATGCAAGGAATTCAATCACCACACTCTTCCAGACTCTCTGACAGATCTGTGTCATCTATATTTTCGGCAACTAATTGTGATAATATGATAGCTTTCGCTAAAGAACGCAGCAAGTGGTACGCTGCAGCTAAAAGATATATTGAAAATTGTCAAAATGACTGCATTCTTTATAATTCTGAGCATGAAGAAAATATTAATAGTGAAAATATGCATGTTAATAATTCAGGCACATCTACCGATACAGGATCTTGTCAAAATAGTATAGTAGAAAATGTGGTGGATTATACGTAAATTATGTTGTTAAACAATTTACATAAAATCTATATCATAACATTGTATCCCATTCAAATTATTAATGGTTGTGTGTTTTTTACAAACCCAACACTTTTATATTAACAATATACAATATACTTATTTAAATATTTTATAAAGCTAAACATAATTGAGTTTATATATGTAAACGCTAAGGCTCTAAAAATAGGAGTCTGCAGGTGTATATACAATAACTATTGTTAATTCCAATGTCAATAACTTTTAAGAGGCCGCTATTCAAAACAATAGCACGTACGTTTGCTTTTAAACAAACCAAAGATTAAATAAACATTGATTTTTGTGTTTGAGTACTTCTAATATTTATTTGATATGCGACAAGTTCCACGAAAATTAACGATTATTATAATAAAGATAACAATTAATTATTGCACTAATATCCGTCTATTGTGCATAACTCGTAATTACCAATTTTGATATCTGTGTAGTTGAGTTTGTCATTGAGCAACTACTTTTTTAGCGTACTGAATATCAACCATAATGTGCAAAATAGGTATGATTGAAAAACATTTCTTTGCATGAAGATATGATGCAAACTTTGCAATAATCACATTGAAGTTGCCATAAATTAAATGCTTCTGTGCTGTAAACATAGTAAAAGATCATATAATAATATATAATAAAACGACAACGTGAAAGAAGCGTAATTCGAGGTCAAGCATTAAATAAATCTACACGTGATAACCAACTGCCTATCGGCTGCATCACATACATAACTGAGAAACATTGAAAAGTCATCAATTAATTAATTATTACCACATAAACCTGCGTTGAACTTGAGTAAAGTAAGTATGTACCTACTTAAAAATTACGTACTCAATAACAAATACATATGTGCTTGACCACATTAGTGATGTCATTGATGGCATCTTGCAAGTAATGAGTAAAGTTTAAAAGAAGTAATTAATATCTAATTAGTCTTTAACAAATTTATTGACAACTACTTGTTAATGCAATTATAAGCATTTGTGAAATTGCGAAAATTTAGTGAAACAGATGCAATTTCCGTAGCTGTAAAGTACATGCAATAATGGCTACTTCATTCCTTCAATTTATCGGATGGTGTGGGGAGCTTGTTTTCTTAAAAACGACAGCGGTGTGACATCGCAAAGATTCGTTAGAATCGCGTGCTATTTAAATTCTGCCATCGCCTGAGTAGTTTTGCATTGTTTTTACGGCAGTCTATCAATCAACTTGTATCAATTACTCATATTTTTGAGTGCGCATTTAAGTTTAAAACTTATTTACAAGTTTTTAAGTGTTCAACTTATTGTATACAATGTTAACCCATCAAAGTGTTATTCTTTTGATACTATTCATTACATTTTGCTGTAATAAAGCATTGCCTTCAACAATCACCCGAATTCAAGTCACACCTGTACAAGCTGATTCCAAAGAAGCTATAAGAACCCAACGTGCTCTTTACCCTTATGCTAACCGAAAACAATTAGTTATTAAACCGTATGCATCAATTCCTAATATTCAAAGTGATCTATATGAGGTGTATATGGAACCGTATAGTTTTGTAAGTTAAATTATCGTAATTTTTAACGTTTGTAAATTAAATTACGTTTTCGTAGGATTTGCGTGCCGTTTCGGCAGTAGTTGTACTGCAGGGTGAAGGTGAAAGTGCCGTCAAAGGCGAACTCATTTTTATTCAGAGACACCCACCTGCTGGACCAGTTATAATTCGTGGTAATATTACTGGCTTACCAACCGGAAAACACGGCTTACACATACATCAAGCTGGCGACATGCGACAAGGATGTGAAAAATTAGGAGAACATTACAATCCCTACCGAGTAAGTAGAAAACACATGAAACATTTATAATAAATAAATACTACGTACTCATGAATTAATCATAATGCATTTAAAATGATAATTTTTCATTCTACGATGAACGTTGTGCATTAATTACGCATTTAATGATAATGCAGTTATGTCTTGATTTTATTCTTTATTACGATTACACATATTCAAAGTATCTGAACTATTAATACAATATTTTAAAACTCAAGGTAACAAAAACGAAAACTTTTGTGTCATACTAACACGTATATTTATGACCATGGTAAATCACTAATCATTAAAAATAATAACCGTTCTTATTATTGTTTGTGGCTTAGTTGCATCATGGAGGCCCACGAGACCCCGAGCGACATGTTGGAGATTTGGGAAATGTTGAAGCAAAAGAAGACGGCACCGCCGAAATAAATCATATCGACCACATTTTATCACTTAATGGTATACGTGGCATAATTGGCCGTGCAATGGTTATCACAGAAAATGAAGACGATTTGGGCCGCGGTGGAACTGCCGATAGTATAAATACAGGATCATCAGGAAAACCTTTGGCTTGCGGAGTTATATCATATATCCGATAAGTTGACAAACTCATAATTTATTCAGAACTATGTGATAATTTTCACTTAAATAATTATGACTTAATTTTAGTCCATTACTTTAACTGTTTTCAAGAAATTCTGTTAATTTTTCCTTACATTCTTTCAGAACTTTTTTGTAGATTTCGCACTAAGGAATTTTTGTGATATATAATCAAGTAACTCGGTCTGGCGTTCCGTACCAAGCGATCGAAGATACGAATCTCTGTTTTCCTTGATAAAATCTATAAGATCTTGGGATATTATCTATCTCATTTAATTTGGAAGCAATTTCGTCTAAACTTTAAGTCAAATCCATAGATTCTCCAACATTATCTACCAAATTTATCACAGGCGCAGAATTAGCATTCATGCTTAACCTAGTTGTTACAGTTGGATTTTGAAGAACTTGTATTATCTTTATCCTACATTGTTTCAACATTTTCCTGGTAGACTTTGCACCAAACAACATTTGATCTGAAATATAATTCAGTAACTTGATCTGACCCTCTGTGCCAAGCGATTGAAAATACGTATCTGTGTTATCCTTGATAAAATCTATAATATCTTGGATATTAACCAGCTCGTCCAACTTGGCAGAAATTTCCTCTAACTCTGAAGTCAAATCTATAGACTGTCCATCCGATGGAGCAAACTCTGTAGTATCTTTCCCTACATGTTTCACTTTCTTAGGAATTAATTTAGTTCCTTCTTGAATGGCAACTAATATTGCTTTTTTACATTCTTTTAAGTCCTTCTTTCTTGTAGATTTAGAACTCAACATCTTTGTATCTGATATAAAATTAATTAACTTCGTATGACAATCTGCACCAAGTGATTGAAAGTATAGATGAGTATCGTCCTTAACAAAATCTACAAGATCTTGGATATTAACAATGTTATCCAATTTTGCCGAAACTTCATCTAGTTTTGAAGTCACATCCATAGGCTCTCCAATATCATCATCTATCAAATTGACCATCGGGAGAGTAGTCGTAAATTTAGTGGTTTCGGATTGCCCCACCTCTTTTTTTATTGTAACCAGGTTCTCTTTTATTTCTTCTTCTCGATCCTTTTCCTCATCACTGTCCAAAACTGTCATATATTCATTTAAGATACGCATATCTTCTTCATCGTCAAGCAGTTTGTGCTCATTTGTGAATTTAACTTCTTCCTCATCAACATCCAAATTAATAGTAAACAAACTGCGCACAGTATCTGGTTGGGAGACATCATAATTAAATACCCATTCAATATCCAACCAAGGTCTTAATTTGTTTGGAAATTCATAGAATTTAGGAAGCCATTCAAAACCAACATTTTTGACTAAGCCTCTAAGGGGTAAGACATCGTCATAAAACTGGCATAGATTTTTCAGATAATGTCGAATCATTACAAAAAACCTGGATATTAAAGAAATAAACACCAAACTTTGTGCAATGTGATGTTGACGATTTAACGTGCAACTCCATTGTATGTGAGCATTCTCAATGCAGTAAAACATTCTGCAAATAAGCTTAGCAACTCCTTGAGTTTTTACTAGCAAATGATCCAGCATATTTCTGCTAGGAAAATACGTGTCAGCTTCATATTTTCTCGGTAAAAGTTCAATGTAGGCAGAAAGTACATCCACATAGTTGTCAGACTTGTAATTTCGAATGCACTTGTTCAGCTTCTGCAAATATTTATATCCAATCTTTTTGCGCATGCCTCTTTTGAATTTACGAATTATTAAATACAGAATCTTGCATTCACTATCAAAGATTCGTTGATTAAAAAATACATTAGCAATTTCTTTAAACCTTGCATGAATATCATCCAGATCTGAAAATAAGTACGTTAAAAAAGGTTCTTACGTACATTAGTATAACTTACTTAGTTCTTGAGTTGTTAACTTGCAAGTGCTGGTTGGAGGTGGTTTTAAATGTTTATTATTCCACAATGCCATTTTACTTACGATAGGCTGTAAACATTCCCACGTGTTACCTGAAGTTTTGAAAGGATGAAACTGCATAACCCAACATTTAGAATAGATATACTAAGCCAATAGGTGGCGCTAAAACTGCGTCACAGATAGGGCGCTGTATACGATATAAAGGCATATAACTATGCAGCGCGCTCTAACAAATAAAACAGATATCAGTGCTCTAATTCTAGGTTAATAAAACTGGTGTTTTATTCGGTCATAATTTATTTGTGTTTTAATTGATAATATTTAAGGATGGAAAACTCTTCACTTTTGTAAGTAAAATCTACTAAAAACTCTGATGTAGAAATGTATATTTCTATAATTTATATTTTTAGGTGTACGAATGTACCTGAAAACCTATTAGGAAAAACTGCGGCAAAAGTACACTTTGAAGCGTTTGGTTCATTGAACAAGTTAATTGTACGGCCTAAGAGTCGTAGAATAATAGTTCAATATCAGTCTTCAAAATCTGCCATGCATGCTCTTCAACATGCTAATAAATATAAAGGACAAGATTTTAACATCGCAAATAATATTTCGTCTATGAAGCAACGCATCAAGAAGGAAATCTTAGGAAGTGACTGGAAAACAGAATCTGACACACAAGATGTAGCACCGATGGCTAAACAAACAAGTCTTAGATCTGACAAACTACATAAAAAACAAACGAAAAGTACAAAGAAGACAGTGACTAATAACTCTGTTGAAATGGATTTAATAAAAGTATTAAAACAGAGAGCTTCAAACGTGGAAGAAAAATTTAAAATTCTCGAAGCAAGGGATAAACTTATCAGACTAAGGCAACATAAAACTTTAGATTTAAAAAAGATAAAGACCACTGTGGGTAGTTGTCCTGATATGTGTCCAGAAAAAGAACGTTTAATGCGTGAAGTACAGCATCAAGTAAGTTATATATGTTGTTTTGTGGTTTGGAATATTGAGTAATTTTCTGTATTAGGTTTCTCTTTATGAACAAGAAATCGGCGAAAGAACTATGAATCATTCTATTGCCGTAAAGCAATATTCACGTAGTTCAGCAGATCAAGAAATGCCCCTTCCACATGAACTTCGCAATGTGTCCGTGCTGCAAATGACTATGGGATATCTTCTGCATCGTATTATGCACTTGTGCGACGAGCCAGATGTTAATGTGGGTGAATGGTATCATTTTCTGTGGGATCGAACCCGTGGAATACGCAAAGATATTACCCAACAGGAATTATGCTGCCAAGGATCAGTGGAATTAGTTGAACAATGCGCACGATTTCATATTCATTGTTCTGCGCGATTAGTGGCCGAAGATCCGTCAGTATTTGACCAGAAGATTAATACTGAAAATCTCACAAAATGTTTACAAACTTTGAAGTATATGTATCACGACTTGGCTGTTAAGGGAGTGCTATGTCCGCACGAGGCCGAATTTCGGGCATACATCATTTTATTGAATTTAAATGATGGCAACTTCATGTGGGAAGTTCAACAGCTACAGCAGCATGTACAGAAAAGCGCTGAAATTAAATTTGCGCTCGATGTGTATTCGTCATTGGATAAAAACAATTTTGTACGTTTCTTCAAACTTGTTCGCTCGACGACATATCTTAATGCTTGCATCTTATTACGCTATTTCTTGCAAGTGCGAACAAGAGCTTTGCAAACAATGGTCCAATGTTATACATCACGGATGAACGACGTACATATTCCAGTGGATCAGTTATGTCAGATATTGTGTTTTGAGAGTAGGGATTCTACTATAGATTTCGTTGCTTTTCATGGACTGTCATATAATAATGAGACTGATTCAGCTGTATTCAACAAGAGAGATTTTGTGCTCTCGGATGTGCCATATGTACAGGATCGTGCTATAAATGTGATCGAATCAAAGCGAAATCGCTCAATTGGTGAAACTATTTGTGGAAACGCTCTACCGCCGCCAGTATTCAAAACGCATCGTGTTCAAAATAGTTTTAATTCGTTAGGATACATAGACTTGGCTGAATTCGAGAACGATGACGAAATTGATAATGCAATGAATGTATTTGGTACAAACGAGCGAAGTTCTAGCCCGTTTTATGATGTTGACTCCAGGGAACCCACCTCATCTAAGATCAATATAACTAGGTCTACAATGTTTGATCATAAGGAGCATGATTCAACTAATTTAAACTTGGATTGGATTCAAAAACGAAGTGAACCGTATTATGAGAACATTGACGATGAACAGGATCAAACCATGGAAAATGGACAAGACGTTCGCCGTGAGGAAGAATCCGCAAATCAATGCGAACAATATGGAGAAATTCAAAAGGTGTTTTCTATTCAGCAACGGAATATACAGGAAGAGCAAGATCGTATGAATAGAATGCTCGCTGAAAAACAGTTAGAAATAGAACGTGAAAATAAAGCACGTGCCCGAATGCAACAGTTAGAAGAAGCTTCACGCAAGAAAGAAGAAGCAAAGCGTCGAGAAGCCGAAGCACGTCAACGTGAAGTTGAATTGTATGAACGACGCTGCGAAGAAGAGAGGCAGATGGAAGCTAAGAATCATGCTGAGCAGGAACGGAGACGCAGGGTGCAACTTCAATTTGAAGAAGAGCAACGTAGACTTAACGAGGCTAAAAGGAAGAGATTGATTGAGTTAGAAACTGAGCGAGTGCGTAAAATTCAGGAAGCTGAAGACTTGAAACGAGACCAAGAAATAAATCTGGCTGTGGTCGACTGCTTGGATGATGTGTTAGCGGTTGTTGAAAAAATTCACATTGAGAATAGGCTCAGGGAACTTAAACAAAGTAGCCTAGCTAGGCTTGTAATATTTAGATGGAGGCGGAAAATCTCCTCGAATAATCGGAAGCGTAAAGCAATTGATTTGGGGCCTTGGTGGTCATCTGCAACTACCGCAGAAACAGCTGCAGAATTATATGCGGCCCATCAAAATATGACTTTAAGTATGATGAAACGGTATAAACGCGGATTTTCATTGGAAAGTGAATCTAGTAAACATATTCCGTTTGATAAAATTGATATTGCCCATTTTACATCAAATGAACTTATTAGAAACTCAGTGCGTGCTAAACGGTTGCAAAATGATATTTACTGGAAGATTGGTTTATATTACAATGAAACCTCTCATCTGAATCATATTTTGCATACATCCATTGGTTGGGATCACACCAAGACGTTATTACAACCAATTCAGTGTTCGCAAAACAAGCTTATTTATTGCGTACATAAATGTAGTAAACAATTTGATAATGTTAACGGTTTGATTGTACTTATCAAAAAAATCTCAGAATATTTGCTACAGAATCTAGTAGATTATCTGAACAATTTGGGTGATAAAGTTAGTATGCCAATAGTTTTTATAATTGAAGAACATAATAAGGAATTGGAAAATGACGTTGATAAATACTGTAAGGTAAATCGCATTATATCATATTACGACATTATCGAGACAGAATTTAATTCCTTCTGTCTGCCGCAGGCAATTATACAAGCATTGAGCTTTTTAGCAAAATGTTACAGTCCTCCGCCGAATTTATACTTGCATACTTTTAAAGAATTTGTTACTGAGGCGATTACATCGTTATTCCAACGGATAAAGAGTCATGCTCGCTGGAATTCCACATACAAAAAAATTATAGAGAAGCCTAATGTGGCTATAGCGTTGTTTAATGAAGCTTTGATAAAACTTCGTGATATTGCACTTAATCCAGAGCGCATTGAACATGCGTCATTCCCAGAAATATTTAGAGAATTTCTGCCGAGTGAAATTCCTGATTATTTACCTTGTGATTACAAATATTTTCCTTCATTTTGGAAAGATGTCAAGTATATTAAGTTGATTGAAGATACATTTTCATATTTTAGACTGCCTAATTTTAATGGGAATTGGACAGATTCAAATCTTTTGGATAGAGAACAAAATCTTTTAAACTATTGTAAACAACTTTTTCACCGCAACTCCCAAGAGCGAGTATTTTATAAAGTAATGGCAAAAGTTTTGAACGATCAATCGCTTATTCAATGGGTAGATATCATACAAGTGATAATGGAAGAAAGGTTTAGAGTAACGCCTCTTCCCTTGTCGAACGAATTCAAAGACGTTACTGTTTTTAATCAATTATTTGTGGTATACCAGCAAAATGACTTAGATGATTTTTCTTCCGAATCATGGTTTTACATGAAAAATTCTATAATAGAAACTGAAGCAAAAAATATGTTATACTCTGAACAAGTACCAAACGTGGAACTTATATCTATTCAGAATGAAATACCTTATGCAATGACTGATAATGACTTATGCACTAGTTTATCTCAAAAATTATACGAAGACGATGTGAAATTGTCAAAATGTCGTGAAATTTGGAATGATTTTCAAGAAGGTATGAGTGATTTGGCACAAAGTATTTCAATTCAAAAGAAATACGGTGAAGTATTTGAGAAAAATATAAAGCAGATCTTAGATAAACATTGATTACTGTTAACTAACGTATGTTGTATTAAACAAGAACAAGATTAAACAGTTAAACACAAGTTTTCGATTGACACGCTTCGTCTTAATATTTTAATACTCTTTGCATCCGACAATGGTAATTTCCTTATATTCAACATCGTTGTAGATGAAGATAAGTTAGCACCATTGCACGTAAGTGGTATGTCTGAAAGACTAGACCATTTGTATCGTTTTTGCCTACTTGGGAATTCTTCAGTAAATGAACTTAATAAATCATATAATTTTACTTTGGCATGATCTAAAGATAAATAACGTCTTTCAGTTGAAGTTTCCTTAACTATGCTTTCTAATGATAAATGCTTCACTTCTAGAAATAACATAGTTGTTCGTTTGTTTAAACTGTTTAGTTCATCTTGAAGAATGTCATGATTAGTTATTATACGAGGCAAGGATCTACTTCTTGAAACTGTTGGTGTAGCCAAATTATTTTGTGTTGTTGTAGTTGGTGTTGCTTGATTTGATACATTTCTAAAAATTGTTTTTATTAGTAACGCACTTAATATAAACTAAGTAGGTACTTTCTATGTCCACGAGATCGCGATCTAGAGCGATGTTTCGACTTCAATGATTGTTTTAAGACCGATTCATAATCGGGTGGCGCTTCATACAATGGAGGGTCATCCGGTTCAAGAATTTCTTCAATTATGGAGTCAACCTGTCCTTCTTCTAAAGAAAATATGTTAGTATCGTCTTGTTAAAGTAATAAATTTATCTTACCCAGCATGTCATTAAGAGTTTGAAGATGAGTTTGCAACTGTCTTTGCGATCGATTACGCATATTAAGTCGGTAAAGGATCAAAACCAGCGTAAAAATCAAAGTCATTAATCCGACTGAACAAACGACGAATACAATAGTTGCTGTTTTTAGATAGGAATATTTATCATTCTTTGGAAAGAAAAAATTAGGTGTGTGCGCCCAACGCATTCGTTCATTTGGTTCTTTAAGACATGTAGTAGTTTCATCACTGTTATCTCCACAATGATCAAAACCATCACAAGCTAGATAGGCTGGAATGCAACGCATGTTTCTACAGAGGTAATCAGATCCTGAATAGCAATCTTTGTAATTGAATGCTGTGTAAATTATCGCCAAGCGTGAGTCTGGTCGGAAAAGTCCTTTCAGACTTACGTAGAATCCTTTATTAATTGGAACGATATGCTCTCGTTGTTTGGATATCATATATTGAGAACTTGGATGTCTTAGAACGTCTACCACCGGTTCGTTGGATGTCATTCCTTGGCGAATAATCAGTTCTGTCGGACCGGCAAAGTCGGAAAATGTTGTTACTTTTACATATGTCTGCGTTTTCAAGTGTAGAAAAGTATCCGGTGCTCTAATAATCCAGAAACAATCATAGGCTTTAGTTCCTTCCTTTAACATATTCATCATTGTTATGGCTCCTCCTAAGTTGTCAACGTATCCGCCGCAATCTGTGTCTGGGTTTAGAGTTGAGTTTGTTACTCCTAGAAGATAATTGTAAGTTGCCCTAAACCCAAGATTTGTGCCCCCGTTTGCATAAAAACGTATAACTAATTTAGGCCCATTTGTAGTTATTAAAGAAGGGCGAAAAAGTGATCCTGTTATAACATATAATCGTTGACCGTTGTAATCAAAAAACTATTAAAAAACAAAATTAGTAACACATTTGTATTAAACGCATTTTCAAAGCAATGTTACCTCAATTAGAGAATTGGTTGATAATTGAAAGTCAGTAAAAATTAGACGAATCCTGCATAGTTCAACAGGACTGTTGCATTTTATAATATATTCTGTATTCAAATCACGCGGGTAGAAGTAAGGAAAAAACGGCGAAGTAATGTATTGACTGGTGATATTATTCATTGTGTAACGACTAGGGTAGCCATTAAAAAACTGACGATTCCGTTCTGCTCTATATTTTAATGTGAATGCATGTTCATGGAAACTGCTGAATAGGAAATTGATGGCAGTGGCTCGTGTTTGACTTTTGTAGATTAATGTGGACGTACTGCTATTAGCAAAATGTCCGCAAAATTGCTCTCCTGAGACATCTTCGAAGGGTGGTTCATAAATCCACACATAATCACATCCGCACGTATCCAGAACGGAATTCTTACCGCAATTTCGTGATATGTTTAGGAATCTATAAGTGAGTTGTAAAACCTTTTTTTTTCTAGGCATTTTTTACTTACGTAAATGTAACTGATATTATACAAGAAGGACACGTGATAAGTTCCAATGAACATTGTTGTTGGCTGACTGATTGTTTTAATTTCACTCCGGTATAGTTTGTAGCCACTAGAATGCCTTCACTTCCAAGATCCAAGTATATTCGTCGCCCGTTATAATCTCCGCAGATATCAGTACTATGCACAAATTTAGCAATTAAAGGTTCGATTAGAATATAAACCATACTAAATAAATATAATGTCTTCATCTTGATTTATTTAGTCTGTTTTTTACAACGGGCGCAAACTGTCTGACAAAAATAGATTCTGCTTTTCATATATCTAAATGGATAGAACACGTAGAAGCCATATAAGACACTTAAAAGGATTTAAGAAGCTGCGTGTGTTTAGTCCTGCAATACAACGTATTCGTATTACATATTTCCAAATAGCTCAAGGGTAGTAGAAAAACTTTACTGAAATATCAAATTTTATTCAACTAATAATATAGAAACTAATAAATTATTTATTACTTATTGCATTCACTTATCACATAGTAGTATTATTTAAATTTATTTCTAACACTCATATGTATGTTCTTATATTAATTCATATTCACTCATATGTTCTTATATTAAAAAAATACCAGTATCTTTTCTAACACCAATGTCGATTTTCTTTAAAATCGGGGAAATGATGATTATTAATCTTTTGAGAACTTTTCGCAAAACTAGTCCACTTTACTTCATTATGTAAAGATTCTGTATTTGATTCATCTTTTAAACAATGGCCGTTTCTATAGTCAGACTTCAAAACACCTCCTAACCTACCATTAGATAGTATATCATTTGTAATAACAGGACTTGGGGCTTCGCCCTTGTAGTTTCTTTTCATCGCTTTGCGACTATCATTTGCTATCGTTTCAGCAGCCGTTTCAACCGGAGTTTCGACGGATTGCAAACTCTGCGCTCGGTGTAAAGACAAGCGTAGAGGTTTCTTCGGAGGTATTGGTCTAGGCTTCGGTGCAGGTTCCGACGCATATTCAACATTCTTGTCATTATCACAATCTAATGATTTGATGCTTCGTGTATCGTGTAGTTTCTTATATAATCGCCGACAATTAGACACTTCTTTTTTGGAATCCCTTTCCGGCTCGTCATATCCACATGAGTCTGATGTATACTTAGGTCCTAAATGTATTTCCGAACGGAAATCAAGCACCGAAGTAGATTTACGCGCGTTGTAGAATTTCAAAATATCAGAGTTATATTTTTCCGAATTTCCAAGACACTTTGAAGACGACGAAGATCGATTCTTTTCAAACAAGTGACCTGAGTGCTTAGTCAAATCTTGAACAATTTTTGTAGCTTTCCGGTAACTCTGATCCATAAGGTTATTACTAGCCGTGCGATCATTACTTTTGCTCCCAGATAAATTGTCATTAGACTGTCTTGAATTCAGATATTCAATCGCTGAATTCGTCTCTGATGAGTAATCCTTTTCTCGATGGTGATGATGATGGTGGTAATACTTTTTGCTGTCTAATTTATGCCCATTTGCGGAAAGCAATAAGCCACTTCTTGATCTATGCTTCGTATGCCTCTGCGGTTTCTCAGAACAGGAATGCTCCGAAGGTTGCGGACTGGGCGCCATAATAATCGTGTTCGATACATTAGATAAGCTGCTCTTTGATCTTAACGGCACTCCTGAATGATTATCGTTTTGCATGACTGTTGGTTGAGAACTGATGTTAATATTCGTGACATTCTTACTCGTTTTCACTGTTGATGTTATCAGCGGACTCTGGGTGAGAACGCGCACGTCGGAATCAGATTTGCGAGACAATAACTCGGAAACCTTTAGGAAAAAAGCAATTAAAACACATGTATACCTATTATAATCATCTATCAGAATTACCTGTTCTTCTAAATATGAGATCCTATGTGTTAGGCGAATATTATCTGATCGAAGACCATCCTTTGCGCGTTGTGCTTCTTCGGCGCGTTCTTTAACAACATCCAGTTCGCATCTCAACGCGTTGATTTCACGCGTGTGATTTGTTGCAATTATTGGAACTTTGCCTGAGTTTCCTTTTCGTAGAACCACAAGCGTTGCTGGATCGGGCGCAGCTTGCAGCAATCGCATTAAATCGTCGGTGGTGACCGTCAGTGTTAGTTTACCATTGACTTCAATCAAACTGAAATTCACAGAAGATTAGCTAACATTACATACAGTAAGACGGTTCTTAAATGATTTCTTGCACTTCATTACTGCAAACATGCAGAGTGGCACCGGAGACACGGATGGGAGGTCGTTCTGGTTGAAATCGCACGCATTGTGATGTATTTCCGGTTGGAGATATGGATAATTTAAAGTGAGTCACCATTAAATAGTAAGTCACTTTTTCAACTAAGAATTTTTTCTCACAAATAATTTCAACGACTCATTTGATCTTATTAGTTTGGCCCTAGTTGTTATTACATTTCTTCTATTTTAATAAAACAAAACAAGAACAGAAGTAGAACTCATAAATCTGGGGGACTTGTCATCACATTTAAGTTGAATTTGCATGTATAAATGGATTGTTTATGTGTACATGTCAATTTGCAATTAAAATCAATTACTGAATAAATTAATAATAAATGCAAATGTTGTGACACTCCCTGGTTGTCGTATTAGGCGCCAATGAAGCAAATAAAGACATAAAGTTTATCATACCGGTCGCCTTTTTGTAGTCCAGTGTCATCCAGCGCCCAGTCTACGTACAATCCTGATCGAGAATCGCTTTGACCAGCGCCAAAGCGCGGATTCTTAGGATCGTAGACGATATCAGTCATGTGAATACTCATGTCTTCGTTAATACTGAAACAACTGCAAGACAAAACTAAATTTGAGAATAATCCCACGCAACAAGAGTGATTAGCGCTCAGCCGGTGAATCACTGACCCATTTATCGCGCTCGTAAAGGCTTATTAAATTATATTACCTGTACAACGTGTGCATTTCATTCGCTTTCTTATTAGCTTCCTCTAGGCAATGCTGCAGCGTTCGCGTTTCTTCGAGCAGTGTGAGCAAGTTGAGTTCTTCTCGTCCCAACTGATACTCCAATTCCGCCTGCTGAATGCGTATGTCTATATTGCTGAATACCAAACACAAATGCATTGAAAAGAATGTAAAGAATGTCCTACGCACGCACGCATGCTGCAACAGCAACTTACTCAGTAATGTCTAGGCGCTCCAGAGCCATTTTAAGATTCTTGATCGCTAATCGCTTGGCGTCGGTGTCGTTGCGTAAGCGCGCCAGCCGTTCTTCCGCCTGCTTCTTCTCCGTCTCCGTGAGTTCGCGAATGCCATTCTTGTGGCTGCGAATGTTATGATTGTGATTGAGACGTACAATCGCCGGAATACTCAGTTGTCCTTTGAGCGTCTGAATAATATTCTCCTTGTCCCTGAGTGCGTTGCGCAGACTTTCGAGCTCCTTGAGCGTCACGTCTTTAGGCAAGGCTCTTACGGATCCGTTCAAACTGTTGTTCTTCTTACGGCGAGGCGACGATGACAGCGACACTTCAATGCTGGCCATCTGTTTCAATAAAAAACTGCATCAGTGGACGACATAATTCTCCGGCGTGCTGCGCGTGAAAAACTTGAATTGACTTCCTGATTGCCGTAAAGTTAACAAACCAAGTTTATACCTTTATAACGACGGTGCCAAATGCAACAACAAAACAAGCGCACTTCAGCTGGAGTAACAACAAACCCTCGGTAACTGTACTAAGGTCACGCACACCCTACACCCAACAGTTTGAAGGGATACGCGCATTGTAACCGGTTCAGCTGATTTGCATAAAAATTAAGAAGACACCTACCATATTAGGTGGACCAGCGCATGGATAAAAAACTCAAAGCGAGTGTGAGGGGTTGTTCGAAAGCTCAGATTACGTCGATTTCATTATTACTCATCTTATTGTTATGACAATAACACAAAATGCAGTGGGGTCGCTGTACAAGAACAATCGGGCTGTAATTTCTATTACCGATGTATCATTCAAGAAACGCCGGCACGAAAGGGGGAAATCGGCGTCATGGCGAGCGACAGAATTTAGTCAAGAGGTTTCAATTATATAGCCGTTAATCATACCTTATGCCAACAAACGACTGGGTAAACGGGTCCGCAGTAATTAATGGCAAGTTAGCTGCTACAATCACACTGATAATGTGATCGGAATAATGAATAGGAGCGAGGCGAAAATTGCACAACGCCCTACTTTTCTATGGAGCCCACCATGGGCTTAACCGATCTGTTGTTCAAGCTGAAAGTGGGAATTTAACGAACTTCTTTTATGTGGTGTAATATCTATGCTATACTATAATCTATAAAACTAATAATCAATTTGATGATAATTACTAATTAATACCTATACTTTCATTTAAAGATGGTTTAGTTAATTATAATACTTTTAGAAAATGTATGCAGTAGAAGTTCTACATTTCAACGGAAAGTGATACTTTCCATTCGACTACACAAATTTTACACGATATCTGATACAATCTGATACAATTCCATTGTGTGTGAAGCATAATTTTTAATAAACTGTACCAACAGCACTTGTTTACAAACGCCTTGGAACGCATTCATTGAACATGCAGAGCCGCCTTCACAAAGTTTAAGATTATAGCAAAGTCTTAGGCTGTCCTGTGCATTCGCCTGTCAGCCGATGATGTTGAGGCGATACGCGTGAGAAGATGAGATTTTATTATCGAATGTGCGAGAATTCAATGCACGAGTAAGCACACGTGATGTTAATTAAAAATGTGCAGCTCATTTGTCTCTGTCGTTAGCAGAGTAAACTTTCATTCGGCCGTATGAATTGTTTAATTAAAAGAAATGAACCTAAATATAATTATGTATGTACTAACTAATGTCAGTGAGATAGTTGATTAATTCCTTAGAGAAATATTATTAAACTTACTTTTGCCTCAAGGGATTCCAACTGCGCCATTCTGGGTTGAATAGGACTGCGTTGGTTCAACGATGCCTGGAAGAAAACGAAGAAACAGGAATAAAATCAGTTACAGTGCTGGTTTATTGTCTACCGAAATAAAGTTCTGTAGATGCATTAATTGCTTGCATTAACTTTAGCTCTAGGGCACGGAATGTTAATGGTAGTTTACACTCGAATTAATCGCTTTTATGCTTAACTAAAATGTAGGGAGTCTAGGGCTAGGGTGAGGCACGCGGAACACATGCCCATACCCTGAAGATATATTATAAACCTTTTGAAGTACTCTGGCCTTTCATCTTTTGTTCACTTACGCGATGGAATGTCTGCGAAACACACAGCATCTACAAATCTTGAAAATTCTTCAACATTTTGCTTACTTTCTCATGTTTTATAAATGCTTCAATTTAAATACTGCATGATTCATGATCATTAAGACAATTAGCTGCCGTTTTATTTTTAATGGTGATTATTGTATTATCGTCCATTCACTTCAATTTGCTATAATTTATAAATTATATTGTTTTTGGTAGTTGATCACGAATGATTGCTGTTGTATTATACGCATGCATATGTTAGTTCACAAATTATCCCATCAATGAATAATGCAACGTTCCATTACATGAAGAAAAGGAAAACCTCTGACGCGATGACGACGATGATTTCAGAGAATCGAGCCATTTAATAGCAGTTGTTCTGCCTATGATTGGGTCGAATGAGGAATGTTTCTGTCAATTATAAACCAATCAAACATCCAAATACCACATTGGCCTCTTTGTACAGTGTTAGGACAAATACGGCAAAAAACACTTCCTCAACATAGACACTGCGCGTCTCTTAAGCCAGCGGAAAGCCGTTCAAATGTAATTGTAATTGATCAGTTGCGTATTAGGCGCTGATACTTTTTTTCGTCCGTTGGCACTTCCATTTAAGCAACGCTAAGCAACTCAAGAAGGATTAAAGACACTCACCAAAGATGACGATTTCTTGAGCACGTACAGCGACTCAGCCTCCAATTCCGAATGGATTTCCAAGCCGGAATCGGTTTGCTGACAATGTTGCGTGCAATATTTACTACTATCTGCTAGAGTCGTACGTGTTGCGTTATTAGCCTGGTGATATTGAAACGCCCGTGCTCTGTTCTGCGTGCTGGAGTTGCAGCTGAAGTTGGAGTTCGATGAATTGTTATAGCCCTGCGGTGAGGCGGCGTTCATCGCGCCGTATGCATTGACACCCACATAGCTCAAGAACTACAGCGAACGCACAGAAAGAGCAACAAAAATCCACCGAGAATACGAAACCAGCTTCGGAGTAGGTATAGCAATGTAGCAAGTGTAAGCGAGACTCAAGCTTGATATATGGATAGACGCTTAAATGTGTATTACTTCAGTTGATGGTAATTCCCGTGCAAGGTCTATTCCTCCGAGGCGTGTATTAAGCGTACCCGCATCGCATCGCGCTGAGATGACGCGAAACCACCCGCGGGGCAAATCTTTTCTACTCGTTCTGCTTCGGCCGAGCCGCAGGACCACAGTTTGTTTCAGATTGTTGCGTTTATGCGCGTCCTTTGTTGCTGCATCTACAAACCAAGCAACACAACAACGTTAGTCACTTGATATTCACAAATGCAAAGAATGGAACAGAAGGTTGAGAGTTATAGCCGACGCTTGCTCGTTCTTTCGTTGGTTTGGTCCTATAGCAAACAAAAATAAATAAAAGGAAAACAAGAAGACTGCAAAAAGTGCATGCACTCAATGCGAACAATGGAAAGGTAAGTCATAAAAATGCACCGAGTCCATAACACAGCAAATATACAGTTATTAACATTTGGGGTGCGACATGTAACCAGCAATTGGAACCAACGCACACCCCTGAGGTGCAGTTTTGCAGGCTTGGGGTACATGCGTCGCGCTTGACATTCATTCATCAGTCACTGCTTCAATACTGCACGTCACACATTGTGGCGGATGCGTTTTTCTCCGGGCATTGCCTTATAACTCCAAAACCAGCGATCACATTAGGATGCTTTTTGGACTTACCGAGAGCTAAATAAATA
>NBZA01000972.1:2057-15951 GCA_003054995.1 Aleochara bilineata
CATTTGGGTAACCAAACGCGCCTTATCTAACCAAACAAATCTACTTAAACGCAAATGCGGCGTCATCTCCGTGCTAGGACTTAGCTCATGTCGCAATTCGCCACCACTAACAATAAGATAAAGTTGGTAAGTATTTGCCTAACATTAACACCAACCAACACCAACTCCAAGCTGACTCTTGCTCTAAGAATCAAAATAATTGTATAAAGTGCACAAACTACTATTCAAATCCGCCTTGCCTTACCTTGGAACTAAATTAATTTATAGACGTGTTTACAAAGCCTAGACTGATGAAAAAGTTGTACAACCTAGGATATGATGCATGATATTATATTTATATGTATGTTGGAGCAAGTTGTTGAACAATTTTGATTCGTCCACTTGAACAACTGCGCCCTTTTTGCGGCTCGAGCAGCAGAGAGGAGTATTCCGCTGTTGAAGTGGATTTCTTTCAGCACTTCAAGTCAAACATCATCAAAAAGTATGCATAATACCCATATACTCTTCGCTTGCGCATTGAAACAATGAACAATCAACAAAATATTAGCACATATGAGTAAGGGTGGGCAGTGAGGGCATCAAGTGCCCCTTTGAATGCATTAAAATTATCGCATTAGTGTCACTTGAGAATTTCAAAACAATGATACAATGCGATGATTGTGATTGTGATTCAATTTAATATTGAGGGATTTCAAGTCGCCAGTGCACAACGGGACGGCCACGGCACGGGACGGCTTCTTCAATACTAGTGACGCATCTGGAATGCTAGACTGAGTTAAATTGAATTCTAATTTTGCAGCAGCGACAAGAGAAGCAAAACAAGAGAAGCAAAACTATATAGAGCCAAAGTAGAACAGAAACTGTGATCGAATGTTTTTTATTTGTCTCGAATGCATATTTAGGTTTGTGCTTAACACAAATTACTTGTTTGCAAAACGGATGAGGATTACTAAGATTACATGGCAATGCATTCGGTGGCACGTGCGGCGGTCACACGATAATATTGACGACAAACCTACAACTATAGATACTCCTCTGCTTTGCTGTACTTTGCTGTGCTGTGCTCTGCATTGATGCAGAAGAGAGTGCATCGCTGTCCCTCAAGGGCAGTTCTCAGCGCACACAACACACTCAGAGATACAATTAAAAGCCTCCGGGTGTAATATCTGATTTGACTACGTACGCTACACGACAATACGTGCGTCTATGGTAAATAAATAGCGTTTGATACTGATCTGATCTGGCCCCAGAGGCGTCCAGGAGGCGTTCAGGCGCTCATCATTTAGCCTTTATTTATACATTTGATGACAAACAGATTGTTATATTAGGGTTTCATTTATTTTCAATTCTTTACACTGAAAATCAGTGAAAACTACATAGAAATTGATATTTGGCCACCCATGGTAGACTCGTACAGAGTCCACCTCTAAACACCATCAAAATTTATGGTTTTTACGTATAAAATTAATAAAAACCAGTATACTTTTACAATAAATATAAAGTAACATGAAAAATGTATTGTAAATAAACAAAAATTTAAATATATCTTAAGTATTCTTGAATTTATTAATGTTTAAACACATTTTTGGCCACCCATTGGTAATAATTATCAAACGAGTTCAAATCCCAAATTTGTTGACATTTTTAAACTTTTTTTTGTTCTTTATTTGAGTGAAATTTACATACCCACTGACAATAAATGAAAATTAATAAAATTTTAAATTCTGAACTTGTTACAAGCTTCAGTGGCCTTTACTAACAAATATAAAATATAATATTATGTAGAGATAATACTTAGAAACAGAAAAGTGTAGAGAAACAGCATCATCAGTATTGGCGAGTTTAATTTGAATTCATTGTCATTCACAGTCAGATAGACAGGAGCGATAGCGGCATTGAGATGCGTCCGCGTGCAATAAAAGTGATTAGAATCTTGAGAGCTGACGCACCAGGAATTCGTTAAAGTGTTGTAAAGGAGCGAAGGGTGTCACCACGCGGGGCCGATCATGTTGATGATGAGTGAATGGGAAAACTTAATCGAGAGGGTGTCATGCCACCACCACCGCTGCCGCCACCGCCGCATCGCGTCGTTTTGCACACCCGTTTACCCACTGCTTCCCTTCATCTCCATCTCCAAGTTACGTACTTTCAGAATTACACACCCTTTTTATTAGATTGTTATTATCCACTCTGGCGTTAACCATTTCCTGAGCTTCTCTGCGCTTCTCTGAGCTTGAGCTTGCGCTGTAGGTGGTTGAAGATAATCCCAGGCCTTTGTCATTTCCATAACAATATTAGCCAGCTACCTAATTTCCTATCCAATGCCAAAAAATGCGACAAATTAGAACAGAAAATGGAATGAAATGAAATAATATGGAAAGAAATTGCTAAAGAAGGCAAATATTAGTCTCGCGAAAGAATTTACCCAGTCATGTGGAGATAATCAAAGATTTTGTCAACGTGTGTTAAGCGCAAGCAATATATTTGTGGAAAGACGCGGAGCAGAACGCCGAGAGCACTTCAATAATATTTATATCGGGGACGCGCGTCGGGGGTGGCATTCTTCTGAGATGGCACGTGTCATCGTCGCGTATGACATCGAAACACCGGCGACGGCTTGTTATTAGAATCGTGTTGGCAAGCCAGACGAATACCCCTTGTCTCTATATAGATCCTAATAAAACGGCGATGTATTGTCGTCAACAGCAATCATCATCATCTCTATAGTCACTATTGATTTCAAATACTGTACTCTACCTGGACCTGGACCTGTCTACCTAGGGGACTTTTATTCATACTTTGAACCTGATTATTTATAAGTTTTGCTTATGATTTGTTATCGTAATGATAAGAAAGTGAATTCATTTCTGGAAATTCGTTATTTTGGCAAAATTTCTGATAAATTGATCCTGATAAGTGGATACTGAGGTAGTAGATGAATAATGTATGAGACGGCAAACAGGATTCCATGATTCCATCCAGGGATACGCTCAAAAACATGGAAAACCCTGTCAGTTCCCACTGAAATCCCACTCGCTCCGGCTAAAATCTAATTCATGTTTATTGATACATTTTTCTTCTTGCAAAACAACATTTTTCTATTTTTTTCGCACTGAAAGGAGGCAGGCAACTGCTTGTTTGTCACATTTGATATATTAAATTGTGGATTGGATTTCGGACACACAATTGTGTCCACTCAGCAGCACGAACATGTCCAGTCACAAATTGCTTTCATTCATTATCAAGCTCAGGCTCTCTAACCATTTTCAGCAAACTGAAACCGACAAGTGAGCAAAATATGCCAAAGGCCGACATTTCAGCAAAAAGTGTCTTCATTGCTCTTCAGAAATAACATTTTTGTACAAGTTTTTTGAATGAAAATATTGTGGTTAAGCTTATTCCACAAGATTTAACCAAATCCTTGGGATTTTCCAAACGATATAATTCACTGACTGGTGACAGATGCAAGTTTAAGACAGAGACCAGGGACAATGGAGCATGGAGAATGTACGACAACATCCAGTAGGTAGGAGCGGATAATTCCCGTCAAGAGCATGGTTACGAGTCATCACACGGTGTTTTGACTCCATTCACTGGCGCTCTGCTTCGCTCCGCTCCGCTTTGATCAATACTCAACGCTGGATGCGCATAATACACGTGTATGATAGCTGATAGCGGCTTAAACACATTTTAATCGCGCACGCATTCACTCCCGGTGCGGAATTAGTGCGCTTCTGTGCTTTGGTGGCATGCTGAGAGCACCAGTGAGTGAGCCAATATTGCCACCAGTTCAGTACAAAATCTAAATGTCAAACGTGTTCAGTTTGATTGAGGGTAAAAAGCAGCAAACTGCGTGTTTAATTCAAGATTTAATGTGAAAATATAAATTCTTTGCGCATGTACATG
The DNA here is from genome assembly GCA_003054995.1 of Aleochara bilineata. Lineage (NCBI taxonomy): Eukaryota > Metazoa > Arthropoda > Insecta > Coleoptera > Staphylinidae > Aleochara > Aleochara bilineata. The sequence continues at coordinate 5,964 of NBZA01000972.1, forward strand.
CACCTGTGGAAATTCCATTAAAGGAAGAATAAGAAGATGAAGAAGAGGAAGCAAGACAGTGATACGTATCACAGCCGCGCAGAACACAAAACACTAATTCACTTTCGGAAAAATGGCAGCAATCCGCTTGCGATGCCTGAAATATGCGCATATCTACCGCATGACAGCGCGAGTCCTTTGTGCGCGCGATCGGGAAAGTCGATAGCTGCCAGGATCCCGCCAGGACTCCGCCTTCTGCGCCATATCTCCAGAAGCTCTCCCCTGGCAACGACACACTTTAGTGGGGGCAGCACTCGCACAACCACAGTCACACTCTTTGGCGGCGGCATGGCACTTCCGCTGGTAAACTCATTGTTTGTTTCGTTTCATTTCAGGTATAACTTCGGAAATAATCAACTTTATCACTAAAACCTCTTTGTTATGAACAATTAATCACGCAATATCCTTAAGAAACTATGAAAATGACTGATTTTCTTATGTAAAAACACATTTTAAGAAGTTATTTACTCTGTAAAAGTTTAAATATAAACGTTCAACAACGATTAGAGATTTTTCCATCTCCAGAACGCGTGGAGGCAGTTTACTTACCGCCCCCACCAGAAGAGTATCTTCCCCGATATGGTGGTGGAGTAGAGCTGGAGGTGGTTCGCGGAATTCGGCTTTGGCTTTCTGCTAAATATCGGGGGCGGCGACTAGCAACCGCTTTTGTATCGCAATGTAAATAATATTTTGCACAATGTACACACCTTTATCATACACATGCTTGTGCATACGACTGCTGCCTCCACCGCCGACGGGGGTGGATCGACATCGCTTTTTTGCTTTCATTTCGCAAATCTAACCAGATTTGCGGACTAACTAAGCGTAAGACGCAGCAACGCAAGGAATTTAAATCAATATTGCGGTGTTTTATTTCATTTTTCATAAGGAAAAAGCACCAAACAATTTAAACACTTTTAAACGTTGATTTTTCCATTTAAATTCATACAGAACAGAACGCAGAGAGGATATTAACGTGCCAAGGATATTGTTTACTTCAAACTTTGTTTGCTTACTCGTATTGTGTTGTATTGCTTGCCTGAAGCACAGGAATCCTGTTTGAAGAAGAGGTTTCAGTACTCCAACTCAAACCTACAACGTACAATACAATATAATATACGGTATTAGTTTGAACCACGTAATAAGGAGCAAAGTGTAAGTTTATAATAATATTTCCTAAGAGCAGAAAGTAGAAAACTGTAAATACAGCTTACCATTCTCTATATTATAGAGAAAAAAGTAGATTTCTGTAGAATGGAAATTAAATTGGAGGAAAGCAAGCAACGACAATGCAAATGGTGAGACAGGAACAAAGGATTACAACACGAAACACGAATGCGAATGAAATGTAATATATCCAGAGCTGTGCGGCCCGCGGCACTAATATCATCCCTCTTTGTGTACACTCTCACGTGCGATGCGTATCCTCTTCCACGTCCACGTCCACATCATCGCAGTCACACTGGGCGCGCAACGCGAATTTCCATTCGCATTCTGGCGTGCTATTTACACTGCCAGTGTCAATTCCGGTGGCACGTGTCAGTGCCCACACAACACCGACATTTCCATTTTCCGCTCGCTGCTTTCCAGCCAAGCTAACAACAATCAGAACGCATTGCGGCTGCAACATTTCACGAATTTCCTCTGCCTTATTTCAATTCTGTGTCGGAAATTGTCGGCTTGAATTAATTATCTTCGCATATTTTCAATTTAGTCGCCAAGTGTGACTTAATAGGATTACATATTTGAATATTTCAACCATTATGTGGGATTAGGTTTCTAATAACGACATCTGTTCTGCTTTTTTATAAGCAATTGAAATATTTGTAAGATTTGTTGACAAATAAGAGAGAGTCTAGAGAATAAATGAATGCAGAAGCTGAGGAAAGCTAAGATGTATTGTACTTCTGCATACTTAGTGCGTTGTCTATTATTCATATAGGAATGCCTGGCTTATCAAGTGAAATCCCCAATAAGAACAGTGCGGGATCACACAAAAGGCGCGAAGCTGTGAGCAAATAATGCGAATAATGAAAACCGGCCCGTTTGCTTCCCACTAGGCAGGAGATGAAAAGAGCTCAATGATTCGCTAAGCGCTTCAATACACAACTCTCTAAACTCATTCACATGTGATCTGTACGAGCTGCTCAGATGCATACTTTATTACCTCCCCCATAATACTTCTTCTTCTACAGCAGAAACCTTTACTCTTCTTCCTGTGAATTACAAAAATGTATAGTTCTTTGTTTCTCAAGTCACTCCTTGAAACAATCACTGTAAATTTGTGAAATCATATGAATATCAGTCAAAAAGTACAAGGCAATACTTAATTATTATGATTTAGGTACAATATTAGTATAAACAATAATCTTTCAGTGGTTAAAATATATTTTAAGAAATTTTGTATTTGTGGCGCACTCTGTGGGATAACTTATCAGCCTGCAATTGAGATTCACGCCACTAGATGCCAACCGCATCCTTAAAAGTTTCAAAAAACTTGAAATATGTACACTTATTGTTATTCATACTCGGCAGTATGTATGCTTATCTTTGCTAGTGTATACTAAATATACACTCACTGATTATAACTCACAAAATGTTAAAAATCTCCTTTTCATTTTCAAGCAGTAATGAATGAAAACAATATCTTAGGTTAGGTTCACTCCAGTGAAGTTCATTATTAATTCAAAGCATGTTGAAACAATTATAGATAAATGCTTATTAAAAGCAGGCCCCCCTTGGATAATAATACCCTTTTCCGAAGCAAATTGCCTTAGAAATGCATAAGAAGTGAGTGAAATTTTTGAGAACTTGATTGCTACAGCTATATTATAGTAGTTACCATGGTTTTGTGTACCTGTATAACCCTGAACACAATGCTCCCAACTCGCTACTGCTGTATAATATCCTGTACATGGGGACACATGAATGAATTGAAAGATACCTGCGCGTTCTCCACCAGTTGTAGTTCTGTTCAATAAAATATCAAACGGGCAGCGCGCACGCGTTTCTCCCGTCCTCAAAGCACAGCGGAGCGGTGACTATGCACGATGTTGAGAAATACACTGTGAACTCGGTGTCCCAGTACAGGTTCATTCAGTGCGCGAGTCGCTGTCAGCTGTAGTGAGTAGCATGTTTCGTACGAGTGCTCGCTGTTAGTGCTCAACCTGGGTATTTGCCCGGAAAACAGGTGCGCAGCTGGGAAGGGTGTCATGCGTTGGGGATTCCGAAGAGCAAGCATACTATGGCCGAGGAACCCAAAACGCAATCGCTGCTTGCACTCCTCGTCGAGTTTCTTGTCGTAGTCGCAGGTACGTTTGCCTATCTATGTCTCTATCTAATTAGCACTAAACGCAGTGGCATGACTTATGACATGTAGCTTTCTCCTCAATGACGTAATCTTATCGGCGACAAATGGCAGGGAGCAGTCAATCGTTGATTGAGTTTAGCGTTGTTATTAGTAGTTTATCTCATAGCGCACCTGCTCACCTAGTACATAAACATATTTTTATTTAGTCACTCACGTCAATGCATCTAATTCTGAATAATGAGTCATGCTATTTATACTTGACATTTGCGGAAAGTAAGCTATTTTAAAATTAAATGGACAATAACTTATACTAATGTACAATGTCTTAAGGATGTGATTTATTAGCGATGCATTTGTCAACGTCAATACAATTATACTAATCGAGAAGAGAAGAGGAAAAAGTCTTATCATTCTGAATGATATTTATCTTTCTCTTGACATCTCGTCAGTCCTTAACTCGGCGTTTAGATGCTCTAAAAGTCGTATTAATCTAGTAAGTATGTACGTTACAAGTAGCTTTCTGCCTTTATACCTTTAAGTAATCGACTTTTTTTCTGTAGGTTAGAATAGATAGTTGTCGTTAGTGTAGTTGAAAAACAAATATAAATATTGAAATATGACCGCAGCATTACTTGCAGTCAGTAAATAAGGCACATTTTTGCCTATTTACATTTAGTGAGCGTTCACCTTAGGTTCATTCACATTACTATAACATTATTTATGCGGTATTAGGCTATTTTCTACCTAATAGCATGCGATACAATCGTACAAACTATGAAATCTACGACAGAATCTGTCCCACAGCTATTGTTATTCGTATGAACTCATTTTCTTTAAACAATGAATAATATAACGCTTGGATTTTACTTTTACGACTTAACTTATTACTTATTTTTTTAAAGATTAAATTCTTAGCTGAATTCTCCGACGAACAATGGTTTTATCTAAGGATTTAGACTTTTTTACAGTTGACAAGTGAATTGACGTCAAATTAGTCTGCGTATGTGCTTTCCAAGAACTGCATTAATTATGAATTAATTAAACATTTCTTCGTATGCGCAGATAAATGAATGAAGTTGTTCTTTGAGGAAGTGGATCAGGGGTTTGATAATTATGTTAACATTTATTATATAATTCAATGCAATTCAATTGAATTTCAGTCATGGTTGTGCAAGCATTGTACATACTGTATTATGCAACCAACCGTATCTACATATCAGACATTAATTTTTTATATTTCCCCGCCTGCCATTCAGCACGAGTTAGAACCCTAATGTAAGCCCAGCAAAAGGCACATTTTTGACCTTTGTATGTGGCATTTACCAAGGCCCTTTGTGCAACAAGGGGACATGTGAAACCGTTTGGTGCTCACGTTGCGTAAAAGCCCAACCGACCGGCAGGATACAGACGCAGTACACATAGAGATGCTCTTATTGCTCACTTCTTTATGTTTCAGTCGGCCTGTCAATTCTCTTCTTTTTCCTGTTCGGCGAAGCATTCCATCGAGGATTTTATTGCGATGATGAGACACTGCGTCATCCGTATAAACCTTCGACGGTACCGAGTTACTACCTCTATATATTTGGCTTTGGACTCAATTTTCTTGCCGTAAGTATCACTTTATTCCTGTATTTCTGCAAGAACTTTACCTAAAACGTGCTCTTATCGATTTAATAATGACTCATAATAACACTGTACATATTATATTACATACATTGAAGCAGAGTGGAGTGGAGTGGAATGAAGTTCGTAGAAGATATAACTTTGAGTTTTATGCCATTTAAATGCATACATTTATAGGTTATTTAGTTGTTTTATTTTGTAGTATAAACATAGTGAGAGAATTGTAATTGTGTATGCATTGTATAATCAGATTCAAAGTGAAATACGAGTAAAAAGGGTCATGGTGAACAGCCTCCAAGCAGCTCTTGCATCAACATACGCTTACATTTTAAATTCCTTTGCTTGCTGAGAAGCCACTGCGATGTGATGCGATGCCAGTGACATATTCAGCATTGTGCTGTGCTCACTCAACATTATAAATCAGACACCAGGCAGGGCACTCCACTCACTGGCTTGTGTGTATAATGTGGTAGCATTTGTCGTGGGATGTGATGTTATGATTGTTTTCTTCTTGTATTATTTTTGGGACGAGATTGCGCTTGAACTTGCGTACATACTCTGTAAACAAATCCGTGCCTTGCGTGAATTCAAGATACGAGCTGAACTGTGCAATTTTTTTCATTTTCAGATGTTCCTTGGTGAATTCTTAATTCGCCAGAATAAGGAGCGAGTCATCTTGGCGAACAAAGACGTGCCAAAGTGGTGTTTCAACGTCTACAAAGCCTTCATCACATTCTGCTTCGGAGCCGCTTGTTCGCAACTGATAACGGATTCCATCAAGTACACCATTGGCAGATTACGTCCGCACTTTTATACACTCTGCCAGCCAGTCTTCAACAATGGCAAGACGTGCGAAACTCTCAAAGACTTCCACGAATATGTCACGGAATTCACTTGCGCGAATGCGCATAACATGACCAAGAGGCAACTGAAAGAAATGCGGTATGTCAAGTGTTTATTTGCACTTGTCAAGTGTGAACTTATTTCTTTGTTTTTGTACAATTTTAGGTTATCATTCCCATCCGGACATTCGTCATTCGCAATGTTCACAATGCTCTACTTTGCGGTATGTATGCTACCAAATGTGCAAAGTTTCCTCATTGATTTGGGAAATTTGATTTCCAGTTATATCTTGGCGCACGGTTCAGATTCTCCAGCTGTAAAATTATCAAACATCTGATACAATATGTAGCGGTTGTTGGGGCATTGCTGGTGGGCATGAGTCGAGTGTCTGATTACAAGCATCACTGGAGTGATGTGCTAGGAGGACTGACAATTGGAGCAGTGGCTGCACTTGTCACAGTAAGTAGTTTTTTTCACGGATCGGTTGTTCATTTCTCTGTATTACTTTACATTACTGTGAACTAACATTGAATGATGCGCATGTTCTGGTACATTTCTAGATGCATGCGCTTGGTGTGAGAGTATCAACTTATAACACTTACTCAGCCATTTCTGGCCATAACTTAGAGCTTACTCGTGATTGCTAGGAAGCTACATACTTATGAAGACAATACAAGATCTTACATTAAGACATTTGTAATGCATTTTTGTAAATTAACATGATCGTACATATAATATTAATATATGAAAAGATTTCAACATTTTCACTTACTTTTCAGAGTATTTATATTGCGCGACTGTTTGACGATGATAAGAAGTACAACAAAGCTGAGAATAATCAGAATGGCAATAGCATCGTATAAATATTGTGTTAAGTTACGTAAAGGTCGCAAGTTACTTAATTTATTTAAATGAGATTAATATTTTGTTCAGTATGTTATATTATTTGTATTGTTTTCCATTTTTTTTTCTTCAAATTTATAACCTCTAAAGTATATTTTAGCGTTTACCTAAACGATTATTACACTTACGATTAGTAAAACGTTGTGATATTAGGTTTGAATAACATTGTTTCAAGTTTAATGACCAATCGATATGCAGACGAGGTAATAATAATTAGCTAGTAAGTAATCAGTGCGTAGGCAACTAATTATGCAATATTTCAAGTATTAAATACCTTGTAACAATTAGAATATAGGCATTTATTTATCCAGAAACTATTTAAAGATAATAATTTATAGTTAATGAGCAATAATAAGGGCAATTCTGCGATTTTGTTGAATTGTTGTTAAAAGATTAGTCTCTATCCTGAATTTCAAAAGGCTGTTAAGTGTAAGTCCATGGGATCATCTATACTAAACGAAAGTTAAATATCAATTAATTATTTATCAATTATATGCCATTTTCATAACTTTCTTACTAATTATCATCTTAATCCATATTTGATGTGGTTAATCAGTAGTTGTAGGAGTAAATTAATCATGCAACTTCTTCATGTCTTTCAAATGTCACTCTACCAGCTTGGAGGTTATAGCTGTCAAAGTTGAATCTAAATTTCGGGAATTGAAGAACACAATGACTTGTTTTGCAATAATTGCGAATATATTTATAAAAACCGTGAATAAATTTCAGTTGATCACACGTGCAAAATCACAATCGATCTAATAAATACTGTCAATCAGTTCGCGCAAATTCAACCACAACTGGTTGCCTAAGACAAAATTGGTCACACATCTACTTACAACTAATAATGTACTATTTAATTAGTTATCAATTAAAATCGAAATATGAATATGAAAATTGCAAATATATAATATATATCTAAATGTACACTTATACATCGTTGCTGTATATTAATTACATAAATACACAACAATCAACCCAAATTGTTGTGATTACCGCATCCCAGCAGCGCGCAGCTCCAAGAGCGCACTTTGCGTAATAATCCCATGCGACGGATTGTAACTGTTGTACGACATATAAACATTGCTATTAGACTGCAGGCGTCGTGTCGGTCTATCAATTATCTCCCGACTGCCAGAGGTAAACTTCGAGTAGGAGGAGGACTTCTTCGTGAGGTCGTTCTTCCACCCATTGGGCTTCATCTGCGCCTGGTAGCTTGCCGTCAATTTGGGATCAGACTTGATCGCTTGCGTGTTTCGATTCGAGCACGTATTGGCATTGGTGTTTGCGTTTCGCGGTCTGTAGACTTGTCTCAGCTTGGTCTCAGACTGGGTGATGTAATTCTTCTGCATCTTCAACGGCCGCTCTGGCTTAACCACACCGGGCCGTGTCTTTTGGTCGCGCATCTCATGGCTAGCCTTGGTTATCGTTGGCTTGTACGGTTTCAGAGGCTTAAGACGGCCGGTGGGTGACGCCATCACTTCATACAGTTTGTTGCGATAATCATCCACCGACAGGCGCACGTCGTCGTTGAAAGGAATGGCAACATCACCATTTATCTCAATTTCTTGGCTGGGATCACGAAACTTGGCCACGTAGGGATGCTGAATGGCCTCTTCGGCCGTGAGTCGTTTATTGGGGTTGAACACCAGGAGATTGTTGATTAAATCAATGGCGTCTGTGGTCACATCCGGACCTAAAACTGCTCGGAATGCCACTCTGGGAGCTCTGCATGCATTGCGTATCATTGAAGATCCCACTCCAGAGACACAAACATTATTAATATCTGCAAATATTACATGAAATTGGAAAATACATCATGGTAACAAAAAAAGTTAGGTTACCTTCTGGTGTTGGTGTAGGTATAGTTGCCATGATGCGTTCTATCTGGTTAACTGTACTGCTACCTGGGAATATGGGTTTCCCAGCTATCATTTCTGCTAGGATACATCCCAGACTCCACATGTCGATCCCTTTGGTGTAGTGTCTATTGGCAATGAGTATTTCAGGCGCGCGGTACCATCTGGTGGCGACGTAGTCAGTCAACATGGGGTCGGTTTCATTGGGGCTTCCGTCACCGCATTGACTCAACGATCTGGCTAACCCAAAGTCGGCAATTTTACACCGACAGAGGGTATCTAACAGAATATTACTTGGTTTTTGATCCCTGTGTATTACATTCCCGGAGTGAATGTATTTGGTCGCCTTGAGCAACTGATACATGATATACCGCTTGTGGATATCCTTCAGCACGTTCTTGCGCTTGATCACATTGTGTAGGTCAGTCTCCATGTATTCGAACCCTAAATAAATGTCGCGGTTGTTCAAAGCTCTGCAAAAGTTAAGAAAAAGGTTTAGACATGAGGCATTGCCACGTTGTGGTGGGATTTTGTACTTGCCGGTGGATACTGTGCAGTTTAATGATGTTCGGGTGGCTTTTGAACGACTGCAGGAACATGATCTCCCGAAAGGTGCGCTGCGCGTCGGTCTGGTTACGAAAAGCGTCAAAAATCTTCTTAACGGCCACGATTTCCTTCGTCTTCTTGTCCACCGCCTTCCACACGATCCCATACGCACCTTTGCCCAGCCGCTTGTGGATGTCAAACCGCTTTGCGATGTGGTCGTCGATCTCTGACATTTTATCCTTCGACATTATGCCTTATATCTTATAGAAAACTTATAGAAAACTGTATAGAAAAGAATTATGTAAATGGGTATAAAAAGCACAAAAAAGGCACTTTAAGGTCACTCAATGGCTGTCCATTTTGCAATGTCAATCACTAGTTGAAAAGTTGCTCAGCTGCTGTGAAATTTACTTCGAAAGTGGGTAATTTTTGACACAAACTTCACTTCACTTGCTTGATCAGAATTCGAATTCGTGTAAAGGTTGACATAGCCATGCACTAAACTATGAAATCAGTCGCGAAATTTATCACATAATGTAGAGCTTTGAACCGAAAATAATGGACGGCATCGAGAGATTTGCAGGCAGTTCCGTGCAAGTGAAGTTGAACGAACGATTTAGTGACGTCTGAAGTGAACGTGCGCCCTGTCGTCCCGTCACGAACCAAGACAATAGCATTTTCAACTGATTTGCCAAGGAATATGTTAAATCATTACATGGGAAATCAAATAAAACAAATGTCACAGCAAACCACTACCCTGCATGCACGCACGTATTTTGTGTTATGGGTTCAGTTCGTTCATTATGCTTCGACTGAAAGTAAATGTTTGAATTGGTTGTCATGGTGATGACAATGATGATGAATA
>NBZA01000972.1:29987-45753 GCA_003054995.1 Aleochara bilineata
TTGATTAGATTTTGATGAGTATCGATGCACAAACACTTAACAGGCACGCACGTAACCGCGATTATGTAGCATATTGTCATGTATTATTGCTTATTGGTATTCTGCGTGGAATTCACACCATGAACTGGAACGACTCGAGCGCTCGCGGATTACTACGGGCCGCTCGCCACAAACACCAGATACACTTGCGCGTAAGCAGTATTCTCTTTCTACCTGTGTTGTGCTTTTGTGGTGATGTTGGCCACTCTCTTCTCACCTGCAGCAGATGGTCCCCTTCTACGTACCAACGGCAGAGCGCAGTGCGATTCAATCCCACGCGATTCACCTGTGTTTTTGTTCGATTTGCGTTTATTAAAGGTACGTAGGCAACTATAAACACAGAATACCAGGTGTACCAGCTATCTGGTATTCTTTAAATCTATAGAACACCCTATCATGTTTATTTTAAACTTGGTAAATGGATTTTTTGAATTTGTATATTCATGACACATAGTTATTTGATATTTGTATTAAATAGTTAACAAATTCAATATTACAATTATATTTAATCAATAAATATCACCAAAATCAACAGTTGTTTATGAAAACTGGTAAAACATGACTTCAAAACTTTTAAACTTTTTGAAACCTTCATTCGATATAGGCAACTTTTATGGCGCAAAGTGTGAGGTTATCGATGTACAAAGCGAGTAAGACCAGCGATAAATATTTAGTAATACTATTCGAACTATTTGTTGTAATTAGTGACATAAAGTGCATTTAATAAAAGGTAATTAAATGTAACTAATTATCATCAATTGAAGTGTATTTATTACTAAATTTTTGTGCCACCGTATGTTATTTATTACAAAATTAGCTCAGAATTTTATACCTAAAAGGACAGAAAAGTGCAATTCATCTTTGTTTATATTTATAGCAATCACTAACCGCAAAGCTACCACATTGCTATCAAATCAGACAAGTATTAATGTTAATGCATTGACACTTTGGAAACAGTTACAATCTGATTCAATCGCTTTGCAGGATGTTGTTTTCAAACAGAAGTTGTTGGGTTCTGACAAAGCTCTTGAGACAAGCGTCAACTTCAGCAGTAAAGCCCAAGACAGGTATTATCATGCTGAACATGGGCGGCCCGCAGAAAGTGGACCAAGTGCACGACTACCTCTTGAGGATAATGACTGACCGAGACATGATTCAATTCCCAATGATGCAGAGCAGCATTGGTCCTTGGATCGCCAAACGAAGGACAGCCGAAGTCCAGAAGAAATACAACGAAATTGGCGGCGGGTCGCCCATCTTGAAATGGACGAACCTTCAAGGGGAGCTACTTTGTAAGCAGCTGGACGAACAATGCCCAGAGTCAGCGCCCCATAAGCATTATGTTGCATTTCGATACGTGGAGCCCTTCACGGAAGATGCTTTCATGCAACTTGAACGTGACGGTGTCAAACGCGCTGTGATATTCTCGCAATACCCGCAGTTCAGTTGCGCCACTTCAGGCTCAAGTTTCAACGCCATTTACAAATTTTACCGCAACCACGATCTCCCTAAAGATCTGAAACTGAGTATTATTGACCGTTGGGCAACGCATCCTTTGCTCGTCAAGACATTTGCCGATCTTATCAAGAAAGAATTGGCGAAAGTGCCCGCTGATGACCGAGATGACGCTATAATTCTTTTCTCTGCACATTCATTGCCCTTGAAAGCAGTCAATCGGGGGGACGCATATCCTTCGGAAGTTGGGGCTACAGTGAATCTCGTCATGCAAGAGCTTAACTATTGTAACCCGTACCAGTTGGTATGGCAGTCAAAAGTTGGTCCTTTACCTTGGTTAGGCCCATTTACAGATGACGCAATCAAGGGGTACGTGAAGCAAGGCAAGCGGACATTCCTCTTGGTCCCCATTGCATTCGTGAATGACCATATTGAGACTTTGCATGAGATGGATATTGAATATTGTAAGGAATTGGGCGAGGAACTTGGGGTTAAGAATATGTTCCGCGTTGCAGCGCCTAATGATCATCCCCTTTTCATTGACGCTCTGACTGATATCACGAAACAACATTTAAAGGGCACGTGCCGCGTGAGCAGCAAGTTTTTGAATCGCTGTCCTCACTGTGTGAACGCGAATTGTCTCGCTGCGAAGAAATGGTTCTCTGAGGTGTGTGCAATGTGAAAGTGATCCTTGTTAATTTTAAGTAAATGATTGGTTGTTGGTTACTGATGGTATTCGTATTTTAATGTTTTCATAGTTTATATTTAAACAAATTTATAATTTACAAATTTAAAGTTAATAAATTAATGTTATACATTTCTTTCTACTAATTGTAAGTGCATCTCATGGGGGTTTACATGGCCCCGCCGCTATTAATAGCGTCAATCTCTTGCTGGTCCAGGGGCTTCCTTCGGAACTTCTGGGGCAGTTGGAAGTCGTAGATAGCACCTCCTGATGCCTGCGGAGGTTGTCTGGACGCTGAACCGTGTGCGGAGGTTGAGGATGCCTTATCCCGTCCTGCCCCATACCGGAATTTGATCATCGGGGCCCGGAATTTGGCAGATAACGCAATGGATCTCAACTGAGTTCCCGAAAACATCCTTAAACTGGTTTCTTCTCACAGGTAACCTAGAAGTATGTATTGAATAACAACAAGTAAATCAGTTCATACTTTATAGAAATGTAGCCATTTCTTGGCAAGATAGAATTACATAATACACATATTTTACTTACTTGTTATGAGATAATAGTATTTAACGAGCAACTACACTGATATTATGTATGATTCAATTGATTTTCTAGTTATTTTTAGAAAAGTAGAAGTGCAACAGTGGCTGCCTACAGTTGAAATTCTTGTTGCGCAAGCGCCAATTTTCTGCAATCACGGGTTCACACATGGTAGCGAAGGGAACCGGTCATTTTTTAGTGTGGACTGTTGATTGTGCGGTAAAACTTGATAAAATAAGCAATAATTAGTGATAATGTAGTGAATTAATGTGAATTCTTTGTGAACTTAGTGCATACGTAAGTATCAGCATGAATGCGCACACCTTAGATAAATATTTTCTTTAGCCATTAAAACTTACCATTGCTAATTGCCCCTTGCAAAAAAACACTAGCATTTTATTACTTTATGCTTGGCTATTCTATACTTTTCACGCTGTTGTATGCTTTTCATCACTTTTAACCTTATCGAATGCGAGTATTGGGACTACAAGTCTAGAAGTTATTCGCAAATTTCCAATGATTAATGAATTACCACCTCTGCTAATTGCATGTGTATTGCGGCTAATTGGGCTATATATGCAATACATCACCTGTCCACTGTGGATGAATGCGTAGCTAATCATTTGCGTATACAGGAACATGCTTCCAGTGTCAATTATCACTTCTTTCTCGTGAGCAAACACAGACGCTTACAATCATTTTTAAAATGGCTTGCCGTTTCTCTGAACTGATCTTACCTTGTGCATGACTTATTGAGTGTGGTGTGTATAAAAAGCCTCAGTTAAGAGCTCTTTTCATTTGGTTGGTGTTTGCTGGTGCTTGGTTTAGTTATATCTTGCATATTGTTCACAAATTTAGCACAGACTTCAACAGAAACCACGGTAAGTTGTAGTTTTGACCTTAACTTGCAAGATTCTGACTTGAACTCATTCCAGATGATGTTTCCCAGGACAGTAAACACTTTCATAATTCTTTTGGGAGTTTTCTGTTTGTATTTGGAAGTAGCAGTGGGAAAGTTGGATTATGAACATCGAGCTCACGAAGAAGTGGCACCCACGACTGCGTCTTTTAGGCATAGGTACAGGGACTTGATGCATTCGCATAACCCGATGTTTGGCATCATGGGGAAGTATTTTCTGAGAAACAGGGCCCAAGAGCGGGAAAAACGACAAGTACCGTCGAATTACCAACAGTATTATCCCCTTTCTTATCTGAACCAGAGACCGTCTCAGTATTATGCATCACAGAATAGGCAAAACTTTCGAGGAAATTCACGTCCAAACCAGAATTTTGCCTCTGGTTCTGGCTCCGCTGCTGGGGGTTTGAAGAAACCTCAACAGAAAAAGCGTTTCAGGCCTCAGTACATCATGAATTAAGATGATGCTCGAACTGATTTTATTTATTACTTAATATAAGTTAACAATGTATTGTAATAAATTATTTTTGAAGTATTTGTGGTTAGCTGCTGAGGTTTATCGTGTTACGGCTGGGAACTGGGCCTCTTCATAATACTTGGGATAAATCGCTCGATACCCATTCCTACGTCTATTCCTCACGGCCTCAGACTCAGAATTTGCATTCCGCGAAAGTCTGACAACAGATTCTGATGAAAGTGTTTCTTCAGAGTCAAGAACACTCGGGACTTTTTCTTCATTAAGGTTTTCAATTGAAGATTCCTTGTTGAATTTCTTAATTAAAGCAAGTTCCTTCCCATTTTCGCTAGTCAACGGCGTTTGTAGATGTAAATCTGTATCATTTCTCTTTTCCTCTGAAGAATCAACGACAGGTAAGGCCATACTCGAAGAAATTGTTAATAACAATAAAACAATTGCAATCTATTCACGAAGAAATGAAAATAAGTAAGGTTTAATGTATATTTTGTTATAATTTACCATTTTATTGACGTTGTGGAACCTTTTTTCTGGGTACGAATGCTATTTAGCTGATGCTGATTGTGATGAGGATAATTTTAAACTTGTCTAATATATACCAATGGGATGTTTACAAGAATATTCATATTTAGAATGGTAAATCTCCAAGAATTTAGCAGTTGGGCTTCAATAGGTTTAAAAGTGTGAAAAGCAACAACAATTTAGCATCAATTTCAGTGAAAAACACCTGTTTGGTGGAGTTTTCTCTAAAAATACTCCTGCTTGGTGTGCTCATCTCATATTTTTAGAGACACAATGCAGACTATTCAGGTTTATTTTGCAAATTTATTATTAGAGCGCTTATTGCTTAGTACGTCTTACGGAAAAAAGTTTAAATAATATGAATAATAAGAGTGGTAATTGGCTTTGGAAGTTTACCACACTTGACTTACCACTTAATAACTTATGTTTGTGAATTGCTTTGTTGCAGAAACGGATTAAATACTCATGAAACATGGATAAACAATCAACGACGATGAAGAATAAGGTAGGCTTAACTTAAGCTAAAGCGGGAAAACGTGCGTTACTATAATAAGACGAATAATAAGTAGGATACTCTCTTCTGGATTGCGTTTGGCTATTGCAATCTTTCCTCCTATTATCAGAAGCTACGTATATGCGTCTTCTATTGGCCATTTGCCGTCTGTACGCAAACAGCGGTCGGAAAACGATATTCTCCGCGGTTTCCATGTCTTCGCTGCTCTTGGGATGAGCCAAGACTGCATGTCCTTCTTCGTTCGTAAGAATCTTTCTATCACTGGGCACTTGGTGTATAGGCAAGGCAATTAGTTTCTTCTTCAGTACATGGTTCTCTGGAAGATCTTTGTGCTTGTCGTCTGGTTCTATTTCAATCGCATTGGAAGGAACGTCTTCGTGTGGTTCTAAGGGCGCCAAGACGTACACACGTCTGGCTGTTGTTGGTTCATCTTCTAAGATGGGTATTCCGCTCACACAGGCAACAAAAATAAACTGAAAGTAGACACTTGTTAATGAATTTCAACGCAATTAATAAGAAACTTGTTGTTTTGGTCGTACAAGTATAAATAGCATGTTAATTGATATTTAATTACACTGCTTATAGGAGACTGCGGTTGTCTCGAGAGGTTTTTATACTTTTGGCCAAGCAAAGACGAATGAACTTTTATTAAGTTACTTCCAGGAAAACGAGGAGAAAAAACAGAAGTACATACAGAGTTTACAGTCGCAATTAACGAGTTTATTCCAGTATTTTGCATTTTGTTTGTGAGTTTTGCTTAATCTTCAACTTTGAAGAAAGTTGATAGTGCTTTGAACTTTGACACGAGTTTTGCGCAATAAATAAACAAAATAAGACGCAATCAATTATTGCGCATGTGCTAATTATGAATTAGTTTTTAGGGTAGGTCATTATTGTTCTTGTGATATGTGTGACATGTGTCATTGACAAATTCTACAAAATTTATCAACACGTCTCTTTAAATAATGGCTCATTAATGTATCATTTAATTTAATTTAATTTAATTACCATCTCGTCTCATGCGTTGCCAAAATGAACACGAACACATTTACTGTTGAAAAACTTGAAGAAATTGTCGAATCGCCGTTGAAAATCGTAAGCAAGCTTGAAGATGGTACACGATTACAGACACCCAGGTCTAATTTTCCCAAAAATGATAAGTTCTATGAAGAAATAGTTACGGATTCAGATACAGAATCAAAATTAGATACAGATGTAGATATTCAGTCGGAAGAGCCTGAGGAAGATTTGGATAAGAATGATACGTTAATGATCCCTGAACCCATGAACTTGGTCAAAAATGACCAAAATGAATCAAGAAAAATGCCAAATAATTATGATGAAGTTGACAATAGAGAAACTAAAGATTTAGTCAATTACTACCTGGACTCTATGGAGAGCTCCATTGACGAAACGTTCTGGAGGTCGCAGATTTCGAAGTGCAAGTGGATCTCGTATCGATACTTCCTCTTCGCGCTCGCTGTACGTACGTTTCGCTTTCAGTTCTCTTGGAGAATAATCAAATGTGTACCACAGATTCTGGGAGAATGTGTAGTGCTCTTATACAGAGTCGTCACGAGTAAGACGTTCTGGGACGTTGTCTACGCGTTCGCGACTATCTTGTTCATTTCCTTTGTCTATTTGGTGCTCGCGATGTCGGGGATCTTTGCCGAGCTGGTGTTCAAGATTTACGCCCTTTGCATCGGAGACGATGACGCTTTTCAGGGCGAAAAACGCGAGTTGGAGAAGATGTGGACTCGGTCGAAGATTGAAATAGAGAAAAGTCATAAGAAACAAGAGAAGGCTCTCGACTTGATGCATTCCAAGAAGAGATAAATTTGGCGTTAATGGTTTAATAATAACTTTGTGATAACTTAATGGTCTTTTTTGTTTTTCTTGTTTTGTTTGGTTGATATGCACGTTTGCAGAACTTTGATAAAAATGAAATAGGTTTACGCCTATAAAACGCGGAAATCTCAGTCAAAAGTTTAGTTTTGTTGTTGTTTTAGCGCATATTTCTATATAACAAATTTAAAAAATATAATGAAAATTGTAAGTAAATTGTTGCGTTCACAATTTTTGATCATTTTTAAGGAACTTTTATTATTTTAGTCAATTTTTCTTCTGGGGGTTTGTCTACTTTTGGTTCTGAATCAAATTAATTGTGAAAAACTAGACACAGATGGGGAACATGCAGGGGCTGAAGAACTGCCTAACTTAGAGGGTCGGTTTGCTTACAGGCGAAAGCATCACCATCATCATCACCACCACCATGATGACGATGATGATGATCATCATGGTGGTCACCATGGTGGTGGCGGTGGCGGTGACCATTATAGTGGTCAACATGGTGGTGGCGGTGACCACTATAATGGCCAACATGGTGGTGGCGATGACCACTATGGTGGGTATCAAGGTGGGTCCAACCAAGGATACGGACATGGCCACAAGGATGACCATTATTACGGGCATGACAAGCACGATGACTACCATTATGGTATCAAACCCGTCAACTATGATACTCAATCGTTTGTTTAAATAAAACAAAGACAAAAGTATTAAAAACGAGAATACCCTCTGTATGTAACTTTGTCCAATTCATAGAACAGATATGTTTGACGTTGATGATTTAATAATAAGTAGATAATTTTAATGATTTTCCTGTTTTTTTAATTACTTAGTGCAGTTTGAAAGCAGTTTGTATAAAACATGAGAATTTTGGTAAAAACATTTAGTTCAGTTTTGGTTTTCACGCATACTTGTTCAAAAACAATATTTGAGATGAAAGTTGTAAGTAAAAAAGTCCCAATTCGTATCGATATATTTTAAAGCGTTTTTGAACATTTTAGTCACTGATCCTGCTTGGCGTTTGCCTTCTTTTTGTCGTAAGTCAAAGCAATTGCTATAGAATTGAGACAACTGGTGATGTGGGACACGCGGGCGCTGAAGAACGAATTGACTTAAGTCGGGTTGCTTATGGGCGCCAACACCATTATTACAATGATCATTATGGTGGTCACCATGGGGGCGGCAATGATTACTATGGACACCACGGTGGGTATGACCATGGATACGGGCACGGGTACAACAATGACCACTATTACGGCCATGACTACCACCATTATTAAGACTTTTATTAACTTTTATTAATGTGCCCAAATAAAATTTTAAGATTTCGAGCTAATTAATAGGTATATTAATTAGTCAGCTTCTTGTACGTTAAGCAAATACCATCCTCAGCGTCAAGGTTGAACAGCCCCTTGGCAACCTTAACTGGCACCTGGGTCTTTGCATTGATACAAATCTCAAATTGAGATAACAGATGGAAGAACATCATCTTAATCTCCATTAATGCGAACCGTGAGCCAATGCAGTTGCGGGGACCCACTCCGAAGGGTATATAGGCACAGGGGTTAATGTTTTTGCGGTTTTCGTCGTTGAATCTCTCAGGGTCAAAGACATCTGCCCTTGGCCATAGCTTTTCATCCCTATGGAGGGCAAAAATCGGGAGCATGACAATATCCCCTGGGATGAGTTGTAAATCGGGGACTTCGTCAGCAAATTTGTTGGATTTCTGTAGGGTGTAAGGTTTGACACATTGTCTGTCAACAAATATAGCTGGGGGCCATTTTCTTAAAGATTCTACAAGAGAAAAATCAGGTTTTAAGGTCCACTTGAATAAAAACTTACCGGAAATTATCATATCCATGTATTTCATGCTGAAAAGAGTTTCGTAGGTCAATTGCCCATTGCATTTCTCGTTAGTTTCTCTGATTTCTGCTCGGAGTCTGTCTTGCATCTCTGGGTTTAGGGCCAATTCATAGGAAATAAAAGACATTGCGGTAGATACCGTATCGAAACCCGCAATGAAGAAGAACAATCCTTGGGCGGTGATTTGCACATCAGTGAATTCGATCTTCTTGTTGGTGTTCTTAGCCAAGTCGAATTCTTGCACAGTAGCAAAGCCCGTCTCAGAAATCGTGGCTTCATTGGACTTGTCGTGGTGTAACCGACCTTTGCGGGCTTCCATCAGAAGATGGATCAAGTCTGGTCTGTGGATGTTTTTCTCTTCTCGGATTTTCAGCTGTTCTTGCATAATCTCAAGGAAAAAATCTGCGGCTTGGGGAGCAAAAGCCTTCAAGTTTATGGCCTTGGCACATCCCTCGTAAAACTGGATCAAACCCAGTTTTACTGCCTGGACCAAGGAGTTAAAGTTCGATAAACGCATACCATTCTGGTAAAAGTCATTGGTTCTTTCGCTCAGGGAGTCGCATTTGTACCCAAACGCGCAGTTCGCTATCACGTCGTTGGCATACCTCCTATAGCAATCTTTCATGACCAGTCCCTCGGTTTCCTGCTGCTTCGTCTGGCATTCTGCGAAGAATTTCGTGTAGTTCTGGGCGGTTTCATTCATCAAGACAAACATGGATTTCATTTTTGAAGCTGTGAAGACGGGGCTCAACGTGGACCGCATCACCTTCCACGAGTCCCCGGCGAGGGCGAAGAGGTTGTTATCCCAGTACTCGTCGATTCCGAGCGGGATGAATTTTTGTCGGTCCGTGAAATGTTCTATGTCTTTGATGGTAATTTGCTTGATGAGGTCTGGGTCCCGAAGCATTAACATAGGGCGACCAAACTTGTAATACCCTAAGTATCTAGGGGTACAGACATTATTGTAAAGATGCTCACAGTTTTCTGGGGACGTACCTTGAGTTTGGATATTGGGCATAGTTAAACATATACATATCTTTGTACGAGAGCAGTTTGAAGGACACCTTAAAGTTTTGCACGATGCTGGCCCATGGTGGTAGTTGTTGTACACCTTTGCTCTTCCAATAACAGAACTTTTTGAAATATTTGTAGGCTAAAAACGCAATTGCAAAGGAGATCACGATGGCTAACATCTTGTTAGGACGCGAGTGCGATTCACAATAAGAGTGAACTTAAACTTTAAGTGTAAACGTGCATGTCATTACGTAATTGTAGTGCACTTGAAACTAACTAATGATAGCTTCATTTCATTACTGACTAGATAACTACGCACTCACGTACACAACTACTGGTTGTGTATGTACTAAATATAAATACATGTACCGTCTGTATTTAACGATAACTAACAACAATCAAATTGTAAACAAAAAATTGTTTATTGGTATTTTAAATTTAAAATCCACTTTACAAGGTTTACAAATATTTATTACATAATTAATTCATCTACAAGTAGTGTTTAAAAACATCAAACTTTATCAAGTAAAAAACCGCAAGCAAAATAACAACAACAACAGCATGATTAATTCAATTCGTCCTTCGCTTCAAACCGAACCAAAAACCTTTCTCAGCAGTCAAGACTAAATAAGACTTTTTCAACCGGAACGGAATCTGTGTCTTTTCCACTGGGATGATTTCAAAGTCCAAGAGCAATCTTGCAAGGACCGTCTTGACCTCCATCATGGCAAACCGAATGGCAATGCAGTGTCTTGGTCCCACACCAAAAGGCATATAATTGTAAGGAGTTAGTAGGTGTTTGTTCTCTTCGTTGAATCTTTCGGGATTGAACACGTCGGGTTCGTGGTAGATCTCAGGATCCCTATGGATAGCCACTACCGGTATGATCACTGTTTCCCCTTTCTGGAGAGTAACGTCTGGGTCCCATGGGTTTGTGTTAGGAAGTGTGTATTCTTTTGTGCAAACTCTATCCAAGAGGATGGCAGGCGGCCATTTTCTTAAAGTTTCCGAGACCACCATCTCCATATACTTCATTCGAATTATGCTGTCGTAGGTCAGTTCCCCTTCGGAACTGGCTAAGGTTTCCTCTATTTCTTCCCGGAGTCTGTCTTGGACCTCAGGGTTTACTGCGAGCTCATACGCGCAGAAGGACAACACAGTGGCTATAGTATCGAAGCCCCCTGTGAGGAAGATCACCGCTTGGGCGGCAATGTCTTCGTCGGAGAGTTCCCTCAGTCTTAATATGTCACTCCTGCCAAAGTTCGCGTCTTCCTCGTCGTCGAACTTCAAGATCCCCTTGCGGGCCTCCATCATGAGGTTGATCAGATCCGGGCGGGCTATATTCTGGGCCTGGCGCATTTTAATCATGCAAGGCACCAGCTCCCCGAAGAACTTCCGAACTCTAGCAGAGAAGAACTGCACGTTCAGGAGTTTTGCCATCCTAGGTGCAGTTTGCGCCACGAGGAATTGGAAGTTCTTGATCATCCCTGAGAAGTCAGTGGCCTCCTTGCCCATGAGGTAGAACTCGTTATTTCGGTCCGTTAAGGAATCGCATTGCAGTCCGAAAGCTGTGCTCGCAATGACGTCGTTGGAGAGTCTCGTGAAGGTGTCTTTGAACTCGAGGGTGAACTGCTTCGGGCCCTTTTTGTAATGCTCCACGTATTTCCGAGCCACTTCGTCGATCAACACGAACATTGAGCGCATTTTCGAGCCGGTGAACGCCGGGCTCATGGTTGTACGCATTCGTCGCCATTTGTCCCCTTTGAGGGCGAAGAGGTTCTTGGCCCAGAGTGGGTCAGAGTCGGGGGCGGCAAGGTCTCGGTGGTCTGTGAAGTACTCGAAGTCTTTAACGCATATGGCTTTGATGAGTTCCTGGTCCCTGATGACTAACACTGGGGCATTCACTTGGTAGCTTCCAACAAATCTAGAAAATGTTCATTCAAACCTCGTTAAACCACGTTTATTAACATCTGGGACCCTCACCTATAGCCTTTGCCATCATCATAGATACGTCGCCACGTGTCTAGGAACGTTTCATATCCTATTATGGGTTTGATAACATCGCCCAGCACGGTTAGGAGGCGTCCTTGAAGAATCTGTCTGCCATACCAATAGGTATACGTAAGCTTGAGGTAAACGCACCAAAGAATCGCGATCGCAGTGGCCAACATGAGTAAAACGTGAAACCCGAACATCTTGACTGCAGTGGAATCGTAGGAATTGTGTGTTACTGTTTGTAAGAAACTTTTATCAAACACTCAAGTACTTGAGTCGGTTTACTTCGACTCGCCTTAACTTTAACTCAAGTTGACTTTGCATCTGAATGAAGCGCAAGCGCAATCTGAGCAAAGCGATAATAATTAATTTTAGCCAAAGATACGATACAACAGCAGCACGTGCCACTTTCATGATTGTTTTGCTCGCTTTCAGATTTAGATTTATCTCCGTGCGTTTACATAATTTAATTGACTTAACTCAATCGAATGCTATTGATTTATTACACTTGCATATCAGTAAATATTATGTATCACTGTTTTGCGCACTGTTTCATCAATGATCTGATACACTGGCCCCTCCTGCTTGGGTCCAACCACTGGCTTCGATCGAATATTCTGCAAAAGCAGATCGCATTTCTCGGAGAACTTCTCGCAGCTTTCTGCGAACCCGGGGTCACAATCGATGCCATCCTGCATGAAGGGATAGGTGCCCTTTCCTATGAAGTCGAAGTGCTTGAGGCCCAGATGGAAGTCTTTGATTTTCTCATGCAGGCATCCGGGTTGGTGGGATGCTATCACATAAACTTCCACTTTGCATCCGCAAGGGCATTCGGAGTCGTCGGGGAGGTTGTTTAGGTCGAGGAGAATGCGATTCATTCGAGGTCTGGAAGGATCCATCTTTGAACTGTATTCAGGGCAGGAACGACGCGTGCCGATTCCTATTAGTATCTCACTTCGGCTCGCGTTCTCGGGCATTGGCATCTTGACGATAGTTTCGTACTAGAATTTGGTAGGAATTGACATTTAAAATGACAATTTCAATGAAATACGCGAGTATTTTGTTTTCGTAATAAATAAATTCATTCAATTCACTTTCTTAAGTAGTTAAGCGGTAACAATAGAAAAGAACAGTGCTTTGTGCGATGCGCTTTAAACATTAAAATTCAAAGTTAAGTTTTCTTGGCGTCATGAACAATTGCAACTCTTCATCTGTGATCTTCCCACGGCGATCTTGATGCGCCTGAACGATGGGCGTCAGGGTATCTATAAGTATCTTCTTCAATTCTCCCGTCAGCAGTTCGCCTTTCGTGTAACTCTGTCGAATTTCCTCCAGCTTTACATCATCCTCCAGGAAGAACCGCAGATACTGATATGAAATGTCCACCTCGCAGTTGCCCCCCAGTTTGCGGTGTTCTTCCACACTGGTCTGGCCCCCTGAGAATGCATGTTTATTCACTTTATTCTTCAGTTGCTTAGGCGTGTCTGTTAAATAAATAGTTGAGTTGGGCTCCGAAGCGGACATCTTAGTCTTGGCTCCTTGCAGAGCAGGGAAGAACACTGAATGCATCAAGGCAGGTTTCTGGAAGCCTAACCTTGGCGCCACATCCCGAGTCATCCGAAAGTACGGGTCCTGATCGATGGCGCATGGAATCAAACAAGGCAGCTTCCTATCCCCGAATATTTCCGGGAAACTGGTCGAAAGGCACGGTGTAGCCTGGACGGCTGGGAAGACTATTTTTCCTATAACATCACTGTCGCCAAACCCAAAGATCCCTTTGACCTGGTTGAACGTCACGCATTTCTGAATGCGAATAATATTGCGGTAGAATTCCGGACATTGACTAAAAGAAGTTGAAACAGTTAGTTGGAAGGTTTTAAAACCAGTAGGACATTAACAATACCCGATGTAAGTTAGATCCGAGAATATGAACGTCTTCTTCACGTCGAAACCTATTGCTATTATATCTTTGGCATTCTCATGCGCCATTTTAATAGCGTCCTCTACTTTCAAGTCTTTCCATAACGTCTTCTCGTCGTCTGTTAGTTGTATAACTAGAGGAACATCAAAGACATCTTGCAACCACTTGCAGAAGATGAACGGGATCAAGTGACCCACGTGCATTGACGAGGAAGACGGTCCTCGGCCTGTGTACAAGTAGAAAGGCTTCTGCGCTTCGAACTGGTTCAGGATTGTGTGCATATCTCTATGTGAGAAGAACAATCCTCTTCGAAGAAAATGATGTGCGGATTTCCCTGTGACTTTCTCAAAGCGCTCTACGAGTTCTTTGTCTATCTTTGAGCAACCAAATCGTTCTAGAACAAAACTCCATTAGCAATCGTTCACCTGGGAATTATCATACATTACTTATTAATTTCTCATAGTCAACTCCCGTTTCCGCCGAGCCCACAACATTCCACGGGTCGACAATGTCCTCCTCTGTCGGCGCGTCGCCATTCTGCAGTTGCAATTCTTGCATTTGAGGCACTTCTTCTGTGGCCATATGGATGACGAAACTTTACACGTTTTCCAGCAATGCACTTATAGTTACTAAATATTAGAATGCCGATTGCGAGTGCAGCGAGGTGTTGTGAGGGGGCGCCGTGTACCTTGAAGCATGTTCTAACCTTAAAATCGAACACAACAAAAACATCACGAAATCGTTGTGAATTTCTGTAATAACTTTGAAGAAATGGAGGTGCCAAAGGCATCCATTGCCAGTTTAACACGTCCCCACGGCTCTGCTTATTACACCCAAGGTAAAACTCCATCAAAGTCTTAAAAGGTCTCTCGAAAGTTGAATTTTAGGAAAGACCACAGTAGTTGCCGGTGTCTACGGGCCAATTGAATGTCGCCAGAACAAAATTTCAATAGAAAAAGCCCAGATTGAGGTGCACTTCAGGCCGAAGTCGGGTCTCCCAAGTGTGGGGGACCGATATTACGAGAGTATCTTGAAAAACACCTGCGAATCCGCGTTGCTTACGGCGTTGTACCCTAGAACGTCGGTGGTTGTGGTGGTTCAGGAGATGCAGAAGAGCTCGGAGGCTGACTTGATAGCAGCTGCTGTGAATGCATCTTGTTTGGCCTTGCTGGACGCGGGTGTGGATATGAACTTTATGGTCGGGGCTGTGGCTTGTTACATGGACAACGACAACAAACTCAGCCTTGAGTTGTCCATTTCGCAAAAGGCAAACCTAAAAGCGTCATTTGTATTTGTCTTTAGCAATTTGAACAGTGGTATCATAGCTTCTCATACCACAGGTAGCTTTTTAGTAGAACAATACGAGGAAGCATTAGCTTTGTGTAAAACTACCAGTAACGCTGTTTTTGATTATTATACTGAAGCAATTGAACATGTTTATGAAGATGTCTCAGAGGAAGGAGAAGAAGAAAAAAACGAAGATTGATTGTTAATAAACTTTTGTACATATTTTACACAACTTTTAGCCAAATTAACATACAAAAGTTGCATTTTAAACATTATCGTGGCTGCTTTTGTTAATGTCATTTCTAAGAGATGGCGTTATATGTTTGAACGCTATTTTCTGTAATTTCTTCCTACTTTACCCACAACATGGCGCCAGCAGTATCACAGCTGACTTTTTGCTAAAGTGTAGTTCAGTGAATTAGTAAATGTTGCTATACCATAATAATGAAGTGTAAAAAGTGTCATTTCCACAAGAATAAGTCATCCAGGCACACTATGTAAGCCCTTTTCTTACTCTGGTATTGATTGCGTTAGTTTTTTTAGTAGAATAAGATAATTGAAAAGCATCTCGGGCAAGTCCCATCAGGGTCCAGCTCGCTCGGCACCGTCGGCAGCGGTCACGTTGCACCAAAGCGGCATTCGCGTCATATAAAGAATATTATTTATTGGCGTGGAACACAATAAGGCCG
>NBZA01000978.1:0-22558 GCA_003054995.1 Aleochara bilineata
ATTTGTGCATATTTTGGGTAATTACGGGAATTGGGTAATTACCCCCCCTTAAGAATATGTTATTCGTATATTATTATGTAATAATGCAGATTGATGATTTAAGTTTTGTGTTAATTAGCCCCCCAAAGCAAGGAATTAGCCCCCAAATCCAGGAATTAGCCCCCCAAATCCAGGAATTAGCCCCCCCAAAGCCAGCTTGCTTAGATTAACAAAATTTCTTATTTTTGTTAATCTAAGCAAACTGGCTTTGGGAGCTCAAAATTAATTATAGTGCCACCTTCATTTTTGCCCGTGTTTGGTTTCTCACATATATAAAAGATGGCGTTTTATAAATTAATAATTATTAATTATAACATGTTTCAATGTTTTAATAGTTATTCTGTTATCCGAGATGGAGAAAAAGCCAAAAAAGCAAAGATCTTAAATATTGGTTCAGCCGTTCTTGAGTTATAAGCGGTGTAACTAACACGACTTTATTTTATATATATAGATAATGTTGCATATAGATGTATATTTGGCATATATTGGAGCATATTTCTTAATATCTTGTGCATATTTTCGTGTAAATAAGTGCATATATATGCGCATATTTTACGGATTTTTCGTGCATATAATCCGAGCCTTACTAATTACCAATTCGTTTATTCATACCAAAGAATAAAGTTCAGTTAGAAGTGTAAAACGCGTCGATAGTTTGTGAATGAAAAGAACGTTGAAAAATTAACTTTTAGAACAGTGTTTCCTAACCTGTGGGCCGCGGACCCCTGGGGTCCGCGGTGTCATCTCTAGACTATACATAAATGCCTAATCCGATTTTTTTTGCTGTTTATTATATTAAGGGGGCCCGTGAAAACTGTGCTTGGTTTTTTGAGGGTCCGCGGCTGAAAAAGGTTGAGAAACACTGTTTTAAAAGGCGGCCCTCAACTACAGAGCAGTTTGGTGAGCTGATGCGACAAATTCAAAAGTTACAAATTTTAAAACTCATTAGTACGCTACAAAATACAGCTCATAATGTAGCTGTGTAATAGTGTAGCTTTGTAGAACAGAACCCTTTAAATACCGATTTATATAATATTTGATATACAAATTAAAGCTTAACCAAACCAATATGTTTTTAATACCTAATATATTTGTTGCTCCTTCATTTATTTTTGAGAATTAAGCTTGTCTGAACATTTAAAATATTATAGCTGTGTACCAATCGACCCAAATTTAGATTTAAGAGGCTTTTATTGAAAATATCTCTTTAACATTACGGAGCATAAGTCATTTAATTCGAACAACTGTTTCTTAACACTTTTCATATATTAATTGCAAACTAAAGTAATTGAAATGAACTATTAACTAACAAAGGGTCTAAAATAAATGTCGTTATGCCGCTTCTTCAATATGTTAGAGTTGCAATTAAAGTTTCATTGTAAAAACGTACGAGTTTTTTAATAGTTTTTTTCGCACACTCAAAATATTAACCTTCCACCCTCCAGTCGCAATCATGTCAAAATGTTTCAATGCAACGATTTTGTGTACTATTTTAATTGGAAAAATTAAATAAACTAAGAAGTTATAATATGTATGTACATGTATTTGGTTCTAAATAGAATAGCTTATAAGAGATATGTTAAAGACCTGAAAAACTTTTAGAAATATGTGGTCTTTATAAGAAACTTCTGAAAACAGATGTACGCGATCATGTCGTTGTAAGAAGAAAAGGTGCCTCTTCACATCTTTTGTCAAAACATGTTCCACCAACTACTCTACCCGTCGTTTATTCTCTTGCTGCACAAAATAAACTCATAAGACGTGAGGAGACCGAAGCATGTTTTCGACTAGCGGGTGTACCCAAACGAGCCAAGCAGGTAATATTTTCCTTCTCTGCTTCTCTTCCTCTGCCTTTCTTATCTTCTTCAAATAGCACCACCAACCATACAGACGAACACATGCGTTCGTTCAAAGATTGAATACATCTAATTCCAATGCGTGCAATATGTTTCCCTTCTAGTGTTTCGTGCAGTTGTTCGTCTCTAAAATCGCTTCCTGTGAACGAGATCCCTTCGCGTACAGTGTTCGATTTTAAAGTCAAATGTGGCAGTGAAATAAAAAAGGATTAATTACATCCAGTGTGTGTAATTAAACTATTAAATAAAACATGTGAAAATCATCTATATTTAGCGCATTCGAAAGACTCGGGGGATATAAAATTCTCATATTAATTCCGAAACAACGCGACGATTGCGCGTATGGCACATGTATAGGAGGAATATTGTTTGCATCGCTTATTTGTTGACGGCTCATCGTGTGAGAGTGATTCAACCAGCGCGATTTCTTGATATCACATTGATAGAGTGTTTGATAAGTTGATAAACGAACTGTGCTAAATACGTACATCAAACCAGAACTCACTCAATAACTCATTTTACTCTTTGCTATCATATTTTCTTATCTAATCAACCGGCTGTAAGCAAATGCCTTATTGTTTAAAGATGTACTTGTTCAGTGCTTTTCAGTAGTGCGTAAACTGTCTGTAACCGCAGTGCTAAGTGATAAAACATTGTTTCGACTGCGTTTCTCACTGTTGTTATCAAATTATCGTATCCTGTGTGCATTTATACTAAAAACTCGAACGGTCTTTCGGCAAAGATATACGATGTTATATAAAATAATAAACAAACATTTGGTGTTCTAAGATATTACAACGGAATGCGATTAAAATGTGCCCGTTTTATTTATTATTATCACTTCTTGTTACTGGATGTGTTTTAACTGTTGCAACATTGACAACGGACGGATATGGTACGTTCAGCGAAGCAACAGTTGTCCTATTAATTGATTAATTAATTGACATGTTTTAGTCACGCACGAGGACACTTATGAGGCGAACAATAAACACTTAACGCTTGATACTGAACAGCAACTCACTGACGATAAGACTGAATATGAGTCCAAACAACAATTACCTAAAGAAAATATAACAAAACTAGTTGATACTTTTTCTCTGCAAGGATATAAAACAACGGAATTATTGGATTCATTCGGTAAGAACTCATTTTGTAAGACGTTATTGTGGTTAATTATAGATAATAATCATAAAGATAATGGTATATTTTAGATGAAAGTAGCAATTATCTATCATCAACTTCATCGCCATCAAGTAATTGCTTACATAACGCAAATAATATAAGTTTGACTGGTATAGATTTTTATTTAAATGAAACAATGATCACTTTATCCTGGGATAACATTTATGAAGAATTGCCAGAGTGTATATACAAATATACATTAAATGTGTCAGACTTCAATGTAATTGAAGAGCTAAACAGGACCAGTTGGAATTTTTCTATTGCTTCAAAGTCTTTGTGCCATGAATTTGAAATTCAAATTCATGCTGAAAACAACTATTATCAAACAACTTTAGTTAAAAATATAAGTCCTGGTAATATTAAATGCAATACATATTGAGTTGTTTTTTAAATATATCTTTTAGATGTATTCTTTACTTTCTCAATACATCCATTAGAAAATAATGCATTGGAAGTAAACTTTAAACCAGTCAACTACTTAAAAAGTTGTGATTATCAGTACCAAATAATAATCACAGAAGAAAATGGTAATAAATCATACGAAAAAGCTATTAAAGAGAACCACTATACATTGAATAAAATTATTCCTTGTGGAAACTATTCAATATCTGCTTTTATGGTACTTCTAAATAGTGGTAGGTCGTCATCACATATAACAAAACATATATCCATAGATAGCTCAGGTGAGTTTATAATTAATATTCTTGTACGAACTATATTACTTTCTTTTGTAGAGCTTCCTCTTTTTGATATAACGATTACAAATATTAGTAATACTTCTGCTACCATTAATTTAAGATTTGTAGAGAAAGAAGACTACTGTAAATTAGTATTTAATGTAAAATGTGTAAATGGTACTGATTATACTTTACAAAAGCAGTTTGCAGTCATTCAAAATAATGTATCAACTGAGTATACCATAAATGAGTTTCAACCATATAATAATTACACATGTGTTGGAATTTTATCAAATACTGATTTTGATTCAGAAGAAGTCAAATTCTCTATATTCACTTCTGAAGGAAGTAAGTATTTACAAATCGACATACGTAAGTAATAAATACTGACATTAAATTTTAGTTCCAACCATTCCAAGACGTTTAAAATTAGTCAATAAATCATCTACAAGTATAAATATTACTTGGGACGCACCAATTTACATACCAGGAAGATTGAAAGGTTATCATATAATGATACTTGGTAAACCATTATATGACCCGCCATCCAGTTGCAAGCTAATTCCTATTGCAAGGAATATCTCAACGTCTGATACATTTATATTTTTAAAAGACTTGGAACCAAATTATGAATTAACGGTTTCGGTTCAAGCTAAAATTATAGATTTGGGACCGCCAACGATTATAAAAGTCGTAACAAGCACTCCGCCGCCTGCAAGTGTAAATTTGAATTATTCTATTGAAAATCGTGAATTAAATCAACCAGTTGTAATCCTCAACTGGAATTACCCATGCAGAGTGTATACAAGTGCAGATAATGTTGAATTTATTGTTTCAATACTGGAAAATTTTCATTCAAAAAGTGAGATTGAATCCACTATTCAAAAAGGCAATACACAATATTTGGATAATTTAACACTTGATATAGCTTTAAAACCTGGGCGAAATTATACTATAAAAATGGTAGTCTTTAACAAGGAAGAAAATTTAAATAGTACAGCAACAACAATTAGCTTTACAAGTCCTTCGCCTGGTAATTTTGATTTTATATTTTGAATCTCTTATTTAATAACAATTTACTTATTATTTTAGTTATTACTACACCATTAAGGCTACAATTTAAAGAAATTCCAAGTCAAAATCAAGTTCAGTTAACTTGGCAAGCCCCTGAAACTGTCTATGGCTCGATTATAAATTATTTACTTAACATTTCATCAGTTGACTCAGTTCATCAAAATTTTATAGCAGACTATTGTAATTTAACACGGGATGAAGTAGTTGTTTACATTAATTCAACGAGTTACATTTTAAATTATTCGAAATCAAATTATAAATATGAAATAAAAATATCTGCTATAACAACAGAGGCCACAGGAGATATACTAACTGAGTACTTTACTACAACTGCAAGGAAAAGCGAACCAATAACAGATATGGATTGCGACATCATTGATTACAATTTAAATAACTATAACGTAACAGGAGAAATTAAAATTTCTCCACCATGCGAATTCAATGGCCAATTTAAGCACTATTTTATTACATTGACAAACGAACAAGGATTAACGCATGAAATCAACGATACTGATCAAAGTTTAAAGTATGCATTCTATTTGGATCCAGAAACTCGATACACAGTGAATGCATATGTTGCTAACGAAATTGGCATGAGCACAGAACAGATGTGCAGCTTCCTGTCACCTGCTGGTGTTCCACCACAGCCACTTTTATATACCCAGAAAATTATACTGAACAGAAATTCAAGATATATTGAAATTGTATTAGAAGATGATTACTTTGATATGACAAATGGTTTGGTAAAATATTATTCCATCTTAGTGGGTGAATTAAGTAAGTGGAATTATGAAGAATCTACAGGGAAATGGGATGAAAAATTCTGGACTCATGAACATTATTGGAATGATAATGGAGAACTCTATCAAGCAACCCCTGCTTGGTGGAACCCATTCAACCGTTCCACACATAAAATAACATACGTTATTGGTCAAGAAAATTGCACATCTGTGAAAACCCAATTTTGTAATGGATATTTAAAACCGATGATTGATTATGTTTTAATCATACGTGGTTATACAAGAAATACTTACAGAGACAGTACACCGATGGAGTTTACAACTTTAGCAGATCTTGATAAGTCGGAGACTGTAACTCTTATCGTTGGTATTCTTGCTGGAGTTTTACTTTTGTGTATTGCATTTGGCGTCTCTATTATTTTATGGCGTAGACGTAAACAAAAAACGATTGAAGGGGAAACATCAGAGTCGTGTGGAATTGACGATGGTTTTATTTTTCCTCGATGTGTGCCCATAGCTAAGTTTCCATCTCATTTTAATACGTGTTTAGAGAATTCACAATGGCTTGAAGACGAATATGCGATGCTTACAAAAATAGGCGATAATTTTGAATGCTGTATTGCTGAGATGCCAGAAAACCGGAAAAAGAATCGATATATTAACATACTACCTTGTAAGTTTTATTTACGTTCGAATTGTAATTTAAACTATCATTGAGATACATTGCAGATGATTATACACGAGTGTCTTTGAAATGCGAAGGCAATGATTACATAAATGCTTCTTACATAAAGGGATATTCTGGTAAAATAGAGTATATTGCAACGCAGGGTCCTCTGGAGAGCACTACTTTTGATTTTTGGCAGATGGTTATTCAAGAAAAATGCTCAGTAGTTGCGATGGTTGCACAGTTCAAAGAACTAAATAAAGTGAGTTTTATGTTATTGTAAAATTATACAAAAAATACTTATATTTTAATCGATAAATAATGTTTCAGGTGAAATGCTATCGATATTTTCCAGAAAATCGAGAACAAATTGAACTTAAGAATGCTGATCAGGAGGAAATGACAATTCGATGTTCTTACGAATTAAATTTTGAATATTATATTGAACGTCAAATAGTTATTCAAACCAAAGAAAAGCAGCATGTAGTTACACATTTGCAATTTTTGCATTGGCCAGATTTTGGCTGCCCTGATGGAACAACAAATATGTTGCAATTTACATTAATTTTACGTAAGCTTATGGAGGAAACTAATAATAAATCTGTGATACATTGCAGGTGAGTTTCAACCTAATCACTTTATTAATTACATGTATCCACTAATATGCATAAATTTAGTGCCGGCGTGGGCCGTACTGGTACTTTAATAGCAGTTGATATTTTACTGCAAGCAATAAACGACGGGGAAGATATAAACATATTTGCAACCGTAGCAGATTTGCGACGACAACGATTAAAAATGGTTCAAACACAAGTATGATTATTTTTCTAAGGATTTTTTTTGTATATATTAATGTATTTTTTCTATTTCAGAATCAATATGAATATATTTATAGATGTATCAATGATGCAATATTAAAACCATTAAAATTAATGGGTATGTTATGTAAAAAACTAAAATTTAAGTTATAACTTTTTGTTTTAGAAATAAAAGCAGTTGATCCTATTTATGAAAATTTTGAGAACGTAATAGAAATGAAAGGTAAAGATAATAAAAGTATATTTGACCACACATATTGACAAATAAAATTGCAGAATTTAAAATAGATAACAATAGTATCAACTCTGAAGAAAGTATAACAACTACAAATAACAATGTGGCTCAACAAAATTGTATTAATAGGCAATCGCCGGATATTACAACGGAAATGTCAACAAGTTAATGTACTTTATTTTATTCTAGTCTCTACAAATAAATAAAATATTTATTTGATAATGGGAAAATAAATACACCGCAAATATGAAATAATTACAATAATTGTCAAGTTTAAGTCAAATTATTTGTATTTACTGATTGTTTCGTTACGATGTTCAATTTGACTGATTCGAATTAAGTACAACTTAGAAAGCAAACAAAATACAAACTAGCTAAATCATTATAATTGCACCTATACTACACTATTTATACAATTAAAATAAATCAAAAATATTTTCTATTCAATAACATTAGGTTGTTTTTGACATGAATACTTTTTGTTACAGAAGGTGTAAGTGTAACTTTAAGATTTTGATTGTCTGCAACCGTGAGACATACAGTTTGACATTAAAGCACCTAACCTAAACTATCTGGCAGATTGTGATACACAAAATATAAAGTATTTTGACTCAATGAATCTGCAATGCTCGTGTTAACGGACAATGGCAAAACCAACTCTTTTAGAACTTATCAAAAATAACAAGAAGGTTTAGAAGGCTAACAAGGCCACAAAATCTTTACTACTATCAATAATCAAATTTCTGTTCTCAAATCTACAGCTGTTCTCTACGGTAATAGGGTAATTTCTAATAAATAAATAAATATCAGTTCTTTTTTGTGCAACATTCATTGTTAGTTATTACAAAATATTGCTTGCTAGTTTAAGCGAGAAAAGTCGAACGGTTTATAACTTTTAAACTTCTAGCCAGCAAAATCAACATCTCGTTGGTTTGCCACGAGCACACACACGAACTGTTTCTCGTGCTTCTCCGTGTTATAGAAAAGTTGACTTGGAGAATTTTCAAATCGTCATTTTTAATTATTAATTTTATACTGAAATGTGATATGAATTAAAACGCATTACATTTTCTTGTTATATAAATGGTATAATAATGCAAAATTTTATATAGCGGATAATAAGGCGTAATAATTGACATTGCACAGCAATATAACCTCATAAATTCATCTTGACAAAAACACAATCTGTCTAACAAAGATAAATTTAATAAATTAATGTTTAACATGAATCCACTTTTCAGAAAAACATTTTCTGGAAAATTAAATACACTTTTTAAGTTACAAAGACTAGCAACATCTTCAACTGAAAATGCAAACATAACAACTACTTTGGAGAAAATGGTGAAAAACAACAAAGTCGTGATTTTCATGAAGGGTGTACCAGACCAACCACGTTGTGGTTTTAGCAATGCTGTAATACAAATAATGCGTATGCATGGGGTACAGTATGATGCACATGATGTCTTAAAAGATGAAACAATTAGACAAGGTAAATGACTTATTATTATATGAGAAACTATCTACATTACTTTCGTAGGCATAAAAGATTTCTCAAATTGGCCAACAATTCCACAAGTTTATATTAATGGTGAATTTGTTGGAGGCTGTGATATACTGTTACAAATGCATCAATCAGGTGATTTGATAGAACATCTTCAAAAAGCTGGAATTAAAAGTGCACTTCTTGATAAAGAAAACGAGAAGATCAACAAATCAAATACTAGTCAGGAGACTAAGTGAAACAAGTAAAACTAATAGTCCAATCATTTATTGTTTGTCCATAATAGTCTAGCCAAATACATCTTTAAAAACAATTTAATAATCCGTTACCAGTTTGTTTATGGAATATCAAAAGCCTACAATAACCAATATCATTAGACACATAGGATAGTTATGATATCATACTTACATCATGGGTTTTTTCGTAAATGCAGTAACAATAGTTGAATATATAGTCTAAAGTTTCACCAGCATGTGAAATTTCAGTGTTACAATCACGAATTGGTTTTTCAAATTTATCAAGTAGAGCATCATGAAATGAATCCAAAACTCTTTCAACGTTGACAGTTCCATCTGGGTATAGGGCATCTTCTTGTTCAAAACAACATTTAAGAAAGACTTTAAATTTAACATCTGTATCAAAATCTCCGTTACGTGCGCGCTCTATAACACTCTCTGCAACCCCAGATTGAGCCACACAAGTATCATGAATTTGCTTGTATTTCTCCATACTGAATTCTGCATTACAAAGCTGAAATGTTTTAACTTAAATTTTAACTAGCTATAAAATGAAAAAAATCCAAATTTACCAAAATTCCTTGCAGAACACCAACAATAACTAAAAACTTCATTCTGCGAAGCTTTGTATGACTTATCAGTAATATTCTATTTTATGAATGAATGTTTAGCTCCAGCTTATTTATATTCATTCAACTCATTTTAATTACTAGTTTAAAATGTAAAGGGCATGCAACAAAATTAAACAATGTTATTTATACAAATTTCAATGACTTGTACTCATATAATTCTTCTAATTTTATAAATTGATTAAGAAATACTATAATTATATTTTTAAAATGATATGCATAATGCATGTTTACAACTAGGATATATTTTTCTTAACAGGCAACCAGACGTACGTAAAATTTTTAAAGGCTTATTACGCATGCGTCAATATAAGAAGGAAATGGTAGATGTTGAGGATATGAGCTAGAAAAGGAAACTACTAGTAACACGACAAACTTCTGTCATCAACACACAAGAAGCAGACAAAACGAGTGAAGAAAGGAGAGACGGGCATTATCAATGGTAATTCAGCAATACTTCTTCAATTTTAAAGAGACACTAGTAGCCTTTAATCAACAAACAATCGGAACGCCAGCATTTCAGTGAGATTGCGGGATTTGTTAAGTAGGAATAGTACTGTCGTGCATCTACGTTTCCGTTACGGGAGACAGTGTAATCGCGTGGCTGTTCATCGAAAACACTTACACATCGAGCTACCAACCCTTATAGGTTCGTCTCTCTCAGTCTTTTCCATCTGATCCGAGAGAACAGTTGCGCTCGTGGCCGCGCTCCTGAGTGCTTGCAACTGCTGGCTTTGATTGCTTGCGAATGCGAGAAAATGGCGTATTGCTAGCCGAATATCAGCGTAATTCTCGCGTTTATTGGGGCTCTTCCGGGGAGCTCTGTGTGTAGTTGTTTGGAACGGTGCGTGTGTTTTGCGAAGGCCAGCGCCTTTGTCGCACCGCCATGGAGGATGCATTAAATCACCAGAACGGCGGCCAGTTGGGCGGACCACAAGCCGGTGGCAACAATAAGCAGATGGATGAAAGTCCTAAGGCACAATATTCTATTCCAGGGATATTGCATTTTATTCAGCACGAGTGGGCTCGTTTTGAACTTGAGCGGTCTCAATGGGAGGTTGACAAAGCAGAACTACAGGTATAAGTCCTTGTGAAATAGTTTAAAACAAATTATATCGTACACTTTTATAGGCAAGAATTGCATTTCTGCAAGGCGAACGAAAGGGTCAGGAGAATCTCAAGAATGATCTAGTGCGACGCATTAAAATGTTAGAATATGCTCTCAAGCAGGAACGGGCTAAGTTCCACAAGCTCAAGTATGGTGTTGATCTTCAACAAGGTGACATGAAGCCACCAGTGGATGATCCAAGCATGAATGTGGATA
Organism: Aleochara bilineata; assembly: GCA_003054995.1. Taxonomy (NCBI): domain Eukaryota; kingdom Metazoa; phylum Arthropoda; class Insecta; order Coleoptera; family Staphylinidae; genus Aleochara; species Aleochara bilineata. The sequence continues at coordinate 10,979 of NBZA01000978.1, forward strand.
ATCAGCTAGACAGTGAAACTCCTTACACATCTGTATCAAATGCAACATGGAGACAAGGTCGTCAGCTGTTGCGGCAGTACCTCCAGGAAATTGGATATACCGACCGTATTATAGATGTGCGATCAACGCGTGTACGCGCTTTACTTGGATTGAATAATAACGCTGAACAAGAAGAGAATCACAATGGTGGCTCAGTCAATGGAAATGAAACCAACAAACGGGCGAGTGAATCACAAGGTATGCATTACCCATTTTTATATAATAGGTTTCCATGAAGTAAACTCTATATTATCATAATTTATTTGAATTTGTAAGCAGGTAGAACACCCGCGAAGAAGACTCAAGGCAGTTCTCTCACGGAAGCGATGATGCTGGACACAGAAGCTGCGGTCATGGCTAATCTGGACTTTTTGACTGGCGGAGATGTGGATACCGAAGACGAAGATGATATGAGCGATGAATCCGTTTGTATTTATTCTGAGGACATTGACGTCAAGCGCAAGGCTGGGGATGACGTTGATGCTGAAGCCATGGAAGTTCTAAATGAATTGAACTTGCTTTCGGAGTCCGAGGATCAACGGCAAGATATCAAACCCGAAAATGCTGGCGAATGGAACAAAGGCATTCAGCAGTTCCAACAACAGGCACAACCTCGTCGTCCGATTGGGATAAATGATGATGAAAATATCGATACCAATTTAGGGTTAGGCGAACTGGCTCAACTTACTGTGAATAATGAAGCAGAAAGTTCATACGACATGGCAAGTAATAAAGAAGCGTTTCGGAAAACATGGAATGCTAAATATACGTTACGTAGCCACTTTGACGGCGTTCGTGCATTGGCATTCCATCCAACAGAGTCTGTGCTTATTACGGCTAGTGAGGACCATACCTTGAAGTTGTGGAATTTGCAAAAAACTGTCCCTGCCAAGAAGTCTGCTTCTCTAGACGTGGAACCGTTGTATACATTCAGATGTCATCAAGGACCAGTTCTTTGTTTAGCAATGTCCGGCACCGGCGAGCATTGTTATTCAGGAGGTTTGGACGGAAACATTCATTGCTGGAATACGCCCAATTCAAATATTGACCCGTATGACTTGTACGAGCCTGATGTACTGAATACAACGCTTTTGGGACATACGGAGGCTGTTTGGTGTTTATCAGTGCTTCACTTTAGACAACAGATTCTTTCCGCTTCTGCCGATGGCACTGTAAAGTTGTGGGCTCCACACGCTAAAGTGCAGTTGTTGAATTCATTCTCTTCTGATGTTGACGGAATTCCAAGCAGTGTCGATTTCTGTCGCGACGAACCTAACAGAATTGTGGCAGCATTCGCCAGTTCACATTGCGTTGTCTTTGATACCGAAACCGGTAAGCCGGTTGTGCGTCTTGAGGGAGAAACTAATGCGGCTGCTAGCCGTCAAATCAATCGTATAGTTTGTCATCCTACGCTTCCGCTAACAGTCACAGCGCACGAAGATCGGCATATTCGCTTCTGGGATAATAATACTGGCAAAATGGTTCATTCGATGGTTGCGCATTTGGACGCAGTCACTAGTTTGGCAGTTGATCCCAATGGGCTTCATTTACTCTCAGGTAAAATTATTATATAATATAGGTAATCAAAGATGGGCGTTTATTTTTAATATATTTTCCCTATAGGATCGCACGATTGCTCGATACGCTTGTGGAATTTGGACAATAAAACATGCGTTCAGGAGATTACCGCTCATAGGAAAAAGTTCGACGAGAGTATATTGGACGTTGCGTTTCATCCGTCCAGACCGTATATTGCTAGTGCTGGCGCTGATGGTTTGGCAAAGGTGTTTGTTTAATACTCGCAACTTCGTTCCATCAACCAACAAGCTGTACATATTTAGAATTCTATGCTGTTAGCGATTGTTAGCTCTTTTGCATAATCATTACAGCGTGCTTTATAAATGAATTAAGTATATGTTTCGATGCAACTACAGACTCACAACACGCTATTTGTACATACATATATAAAATATCATAACATTACCTAGTAGCAAACGATAAGACACAAAACGTATTTGTAAGCTTTTCACCTCCTATCACTAACATTATCTATCTATCAATTTATGATTTTCTCAAACAAATGATTCGCATTCAGATAAGGGTCACTGACTTTTTGTATTCATACATATAGGCATCTGTTTGGCATTTTGTTTAATCATTAACAAAAACATTACAACAATTTGCAATTATATTTATACACTCATTCGCATAGTCAATTAGCCTACTCAATTGCTTATATTGGTGGTTATTACTGCATTTTTAAGCATTCACTTCAGAAATCATTTATCGCGAAATAGGTCGTTCCATTTTAAGGTACACAAGTGTATATAACATTACTTTTTATCGCGGAGTTTAATATATGTAACAACTATTGATATTAATATAGTGGTAATGGAACGAATGCTAATAGAAGGACATTAATGAGTTAGATTAATATGCAATTATAAATATTAATGTGTGAAATAAATAGCGAAGAAGGAACATTTTAAATCAATATGATACACAACTAGTTCTGCTAGCTGTTGAATTCGTGCGCAAATTTATTGCGTATTGATAAACAAAATAAATGATTCATTATGTATTGAAATATAGATTTAATAATAATCGGTTATATAATTTGAATCGACCATTTCGTTTATTGGAATTTTCGAATGTCATAGATGTTTATTTTCTATGAGGAGAAATCATCTCACTAATCCATGAGTAAAACTAATATGTTTGAAATGGGTCGAGACAGAAGTAAAATATATAATAATTAATATATACTGATAAAACTTATGTACGTTAGGAAGCGTAATGTTCAGCTACCAAACCAAGAGCTACGAATGAATATTAATGAATAGAATACTTATTTGCAAAAAGACAACACGAACGCTTCATTTTCTTTCATCGCAGAGTGTATACATATAGATGACCTCACAAATATGAAATATTTATTAATATTCAATCTGTGTGTAAAAATGTATTATTTAAAATATGTATTAAAGTTTCATTAATCAAGGAACTAGACCAGTGGTTCCCAACCTTTTTTGTGCCGTGCCCCACTTTAGTTTTTCTAAAGTTCTTGTCCCCCCTTTATGTATAATTTTCCACCCATATGTTACATTTGCCCGGAGCAAAAGGGTTAAACACGTGTCAAGTACATCTTCTAATTGGCCCCCATAACTATTAAATTGCCCCCGTCTAGGGCGTAGGCCCCACGTTGGGAAACACGGAACTAGACTAAAATCAAATCCTAACCGGCAAACTAGATGGCCTACGTGCGACAACCCGAGTCCGGGTTGCACTCCATCCACTAAATCTAATCTAAAAGTCAAATCCATATAGACAATGAATATTTGATGTTTATATATTGCAGGTAAAACAAATCAAATGTAATGTTAATACCAAAAGAAGTAAATGTTTGGCAAGAAGCATATAATTTCCTGATTGATTAGGTTTTTGCAAGGAATATCTTTCATGGTTATCAGTAACATTTAACAACTTAGCAAAATATTTTCGAGAAACTCCCGCTTCTCTGGCTCCAAAGCGAATCATAGCAACATACGTTGCCGAGGGCTTGTTAATCGGAGAGTTATTTCTCAAATTACTCGATCTTACTAGACGAAAGACTACGCATTTAATAAATTTTCTTGTTTTTGTAATTATAAAAGCCTCGAATGAACTGTACCCAAGAGTTTCGTAATGTTGCAGAACACGGCTATGTGCAAACAAGTCCATTTTCCATACAGTGCCTTCTATAGCTTCCGATGGGGTCCATCGAACGTTTGCAAGAGCACCCTTCAATGTGTTTGAATGCCCTTCAAATGTTAGAGTAAAATTATTAAGCATACCATGCCTGTATACTCTTTGAGGTTCAGTAATAATCATATTAATCCGGCGGGAATACATGAGATCATCATATGCGAAAAGGCGATTTGGGTGATTATTCACTTTACCACTCACGAAGGCCGTTAAAATAAGAAAGCGAATAAAATAAAGAAAACTAAAATTTAATAGTTTTGACATATTTAAGTGACATTTTATGTACGCAATTACTTTGTTGTAATGTGGGATTCAATTATAAATTCAATCGGCGGTGTATTTCCGTTATCTGGAATTTTAAACAGTAATTTAATGTATTCATCTGGGAGCAATGATTCTCGGGCGCCCTGTCGGATTAAATCAATATATGTTGCTGAAGGCCTCCGTTCTCTAGGAAGATCTTTTATATGAGTTACTAAATCGGGCGATGCGGTATGCTGATACAAACGACACATCATAGTTGAACCATCTTTGCGAGTTATACATTGTTCTAGTGGTTTGTAAATGCCTTGTTCTACGCCTTCTTGCTTATCTAATTGATCTAAACTTTCATTGGCAATTTTCCAGATAGCTCCCCAAGTAGAGTGCGAACTAGAAGGTTCAACAGTGGCTACAGCACCGTTCCATCTATCTGAATATCCAGTAAAATCCAAACGGTATTCTTCTAATTGGCCAATATCCACTCGTGTTGCGCTAGGATTATTTACATGAATGCGTTGGGCAAGTAAATTGCTACCATAAGCAAAATAATAAAATGACATCGGTATACTTGATATATCTATAAAAAACTGATAAAATGTAATACAAACAAGGGTACGCTCATCTACAAATACCTCTTTTCTAAAATTGGCAAATTTAACGTCATTTAAAACAATCGTCATATAAATATTTGTTTTAAAATAATATAAACGCAATACAAATGTTTGAACGTTAAAAACTTACTTCAACCTTTAATAGTACAAACATAGTGTTAGGTTGAACCAATAATCTCTGCCTAAATGTAGAAATATATTTATAAGTGGAATAATTAAATTGCACATAACTTTTTTTGAATAAATGTGTAATACTTATAAATAGTTTGGAGCATAAACGCACAATAACCTAGACAATGTTTCTTTTAATATAGTTTCTGAAACCAATTATTTTCATTCAGTGAGGTTCTACTAAATATATGTATATTATATAAGATTATATCCCATCGTAGAATTTATTTAACCATCCCTATAATTCTTGACCTAAACGTGCAAGCTGAGTTAAAAACTGTTTAGCATTGTTTAAAGTTGAAGCACCATATGTAACACGTTTATTCTGTCCAGATGTCGATTTTAGCTATAAAATAAAAATAATAATTAATAACAAGAAATTACTAATCTACTATTTTCGAATAATACCTTTACGTAGTCTACTAAATTTTGATATTCTATGTAATTTCCACCACCTATTATGAAAACGTAAGCTTCTTGAAATGGCGATCTATTACGAGGTATATCTGTTAATTTATACTGCTTTGGATCAAGATAGTGATAATCATCCAATTCCTGACTACTTTTAAATTCCATTAAATTGTCAACAATCTCCGTCACTGGTAAATTCTAATAAACAACAAACATATAGCGTTAAATATTTTTGTCTATAATAAATAACTTACATGTCGTTTAACAACTAAATTTTTAACACCCTCCATTACAAAAGATGATCCTTGTGAAACTAGTTTTGAAAACATATTAACTGTTTTCGTGCCAGCCCCTTTATAATGATTTGTCCCTACCGCCATTTTGGTATAACCAGTCCATCGTTTAATATAAGCCATTGGACTTAGGTCACATCCAGCTTCGTTTAGCGCAACCTCATACTTCTTATAGTCGTTCTCCGATATATTACTATTGCACAAATAATAAACAATAAACAATCGCATTTTATCCTCTGGCGAACCAGCCTCAGTATCATTGATAATATCAAGCAAACTCTTATCCAAAGTTGCTTTACTCATGATTTTCTCTTCTAACTCAAAGAAAGTATCTAATTTACGAGCTTTAATAGCATTCAAAATGGCCGTGGCAACTGTTGTGTGCATATCAATAAGTCGTTTCATTTCCATTAGTTGTGGAAGCGAGCTAATAGCTGAAGAGATTTTATTTGTGTTGTCCGTCACCATGGTAAGTGCAAGCTCGTCGCCTTCGATGCCCATCGATGATTTCAACTTTTTTATTTCTTCTTCCGAGCTTCGATATTGCTCAAGTTCTTCCTGAATAGCTTCAGCAACAGTCGGAAACGGCGATCCCTTGTGTGTCATCCAAAATTTATCTTTACTGTCAAGTTCGCAAGCTCGATTTTTTGAGCGTGCTCCACCAGAAGACGATTGCTCTTCAATGACAACGCGGTTTAAGGCCAAATCTAGAACGTCATGTGCCAAGGCTTGGTATGTCCAGGTGTGATGTAAAGGCGTTGTCATATCAACACTTCGATCTAAGAGAATCAATAGCGGTCGTTGGAAATTAAAGTTTCCTGCTTGCATATCAGAATTGAACAAATTATTCCTAGCGTCAAATAAATTGTCGCGCAGTTTTTTATCCAGTTTTTGTGCAACCATTTCAGCTGCATTCCCTTTGGGACAACGAATTATTGGAACATTTCCCGTAGTTACAAAGACTGAAAACAATGAGTCTACGATTGTATCAATAATTTCATCCATCTCAGAGTCTTTAATATCACCCTTATTAATAGCATAATATGAAAGATTGTCAGCATTCTGATGTTTCAAAACAAACATATCATCTTCCAACGAGATAAAGTTAATGTATTGATCATATACTTTATGAATGTTTGCAACGCAGTTTGCTTGTAAGGCAGCAGAAGCAAGATCTTCAAGTTTCTGTCGACTAATTGGCGATATAAAGTTTAAGTGATAAATATCATAAATGCCTCTTTGAAAATCTTGACTGATTCTTCCAAGATTTTCGTCAGTTGCTGCACAAAAATAAATGGCAGGTACTTCTGGTATTGGGTCTCGATCAGAATGCAGTTGCCTGTAACCACATAGTAAATAATTAAGTAAAAACATAAAATGTATCATATTCTTACACATATAAAGTTACACCCAACTCTCGCAGTTCTTTAACAGATATCAAAGGTGAGATTATATCTTGCCCTACTCTGTCATATATTAATACTTTCCACACAGGTTCAGCTGCACTTATTTTATTCTGGGGTTGATTTAGATTTAACATTTGCTTAATTGCATCTAGTACATAAACATAGCTATAATATAAATCACATTTCCATATTCCAAGGTAGCTTACTTATTTGTTTTTGTCGTATCGAAGTCATTGTGTTGAGGTTTTCGCATTAAATTTAGACAAGTATTTACACGCACTTTAAAGTACATACAATTAGAAGAAATCTTAATAAATCTTAAATTAAAATTGCGTCAACATTAAATAGTAGATGATGTGGAAGTGAGGTTATATTGACAACTAGTGACGATTATATTATGAGTTTGGAATCTAGAAACGTTACAGGTAGCTATTGTGAATTCATAATGAATACCTAGATGGCAGCCTTAAACATTTATTTTCCAATTAGGAAGTGGCATATGAACTTAACTTTGTAACAACAAATTGTATATTATTATAAAAATATCTGAATTTATTTCAAATTTACGTATACTTATTGTTATCAATTTAAGCTTTAGCTATTAAAAATCTTATTGTAAGATACTTGATAAATCTTATAGTATAAAAGCTTTATACAATTACTCTACGTATAAATTATTTAAAAATGTAATAAATAGTCTCGTGTAGAATATTTACAGATTGTAACTATCATTTACTGGAGCATTTTACACTTATACTCATTATCGATATTATTACTGCTCAGAATATTATTCCCACTGTCCGTGTCACCTATTTCTTCAGTATTGTCTATTATAGTTGCAGAATCAGTTAGCCCAAATGGATATTGCTCCACAATAGTGGTAAAGATTTTTATAATATTGTCAATACCAATCAGGTATCCATCTTCATGGTTACCTACTTTCCACTTGGATTTATGACTAATTTCCACGTCATCTGGAAGACGGACTGTTTTGGCAAAGTCAATGAGCCATACATTTGCGTTGCAAAGATCGTGCACGAATAGTAATGAACTGCCAATTACTTCGTGAGTTTTAAAAAATTCAGATGCTTCCAGCGTTGCCTTTATTGCTTTTAGACGTTGAATATATTTCGGCTAAAATTTTAAGTAAATGTAATTTCAAATAAGTTATTGTAGCATAATAATCTCCCTTACCACGGCATGTGGGAAACCTTTAGTAAAATCAAGAAATGCGTTCAGGACACTATCTTTAGTCTTCGTAGTTTTAAAGTCCTTACTCGACGTTCCTTCCGCCCTTCGAACGCCTTCGATGCGAAATCCTAGAGTTTCTGTCGAAGATATTGTCTCTCGCCAAACCATATATCGAGGTTTCGTAACGCCTTTCATTCTATGTTCTTCTTCTGTGGGTGCCTCTGAGTCAATTTGGCACATTTTTTCATACATATCCTGAAATAATACTATTATTGAAATATTATACAATCAACGTCCACACTACAAATTAACCTTTCGTAGTTTTGGCTTTTCCTTAGCTTTTGCCAATTCTTCTTCTAAATATGTACGTACACCAATCTTACAATCCATCACACATGGTGATTGAAAATCCCCGAGTAAGTCTTGCAATTGAAGGTAAGAGCATTCGCCGTCATCGCTGGTAACCAGCCCTTTGAATTCTGGCACGTAAGGTCGTAGTAAATCCTTCATCAACAACTAAAAATAGCAAAAATTACTGTTACAAATGGTTCACGAAAATATTTATAAGATGATAAAAAATATTTTAGAGTAAACACGTACATACATATGTATGTACATATACTTAACTTACTCGAAAACATTTCTCCTCCTTTTCACAGAGTTTCTTCAATATTGTCCCTTGATCTGGACCAGCCTTAAAGTTACCCTGATGGCCAGCTAACTGAACCCATGGATAGCGTTGTTTTTTGTAGGTTTGAAAAAACGGAGTCCATTGAACAATGTTACGTAATTTACGCCATCCAGAAGGCTGCAGGGAACAAATGCCAAAATAAGTTAAATCTGATTAAATATGAAGTCCCAAAGATTTGTGTGAATACAACTTTTTCTGTTTGACATTAACAGTATTCGTACAATGCAATGTGCTTCAAGTGCATTCATTGAATCTTTCAACAAAAAAAGTCTATTAAAAAGGTAAATAGCAACCTACTGAATAGCACAGAATGTGTGAGTCGAGAACACATTGACGTCAATCAGGTGCAAAAAGTCAATGACGCATCTTTTACGATGTCAATTTAGTATAAATTTGAATAACGTATACCTCTGGACAAACATTGATACCTACATAATGTAACAATATACATATGTAATTGTTTTAATCTTTTATTGGTACATTAAACTACTTAACATACAAATTTTCTTTGACCTGAAAGTATGTATTTTCAAAAGAACTGTGAAATGTAGAAGTTTATAAACTTGCGTACTTTATCTTTATACAAATAGATAATTGCAAAAGTAAATGCAAAATAAAAATCATTCATGTTCGAAAACACCTGATATTAATTACCGTAGGTAGGTACTAGTAGTACATGGTACGACAATATCAAATGCTGACGCACATGCAAACAAGCTTAGAACAATTATGTTTTCAACGTACACCAAAACATAGATGACGAAATCAATTACAAGTGACTAGAAAGTGATTTATCATAATTACCAAACGCATACCAGCTGAAAAATGTAATTGTTTAAAACTAAATATTTTATTTTAAAGAGCATTTAGGTTATGATCATTTAAAAAATCTTACAATTAGATTATACGTAGTTTGTTGCAATGTTTTTAAACTGTTTACATGTTTTTTTAAAAATTACACTTAACAAAAACGGATAATATTCTTATCACAATGAAGCACCATATTTTAGAATAATTTATTGCATTTTTAAGAAATATTGTCACATTACGTACCACAGTAATCACATGTGTGAAATAATTTTTAATTAAAGTGCTGCAGACTAGTTTTTTCAAACTTGCTGTCCTTTGTGCTTTTAGTAGGCAATATTTCAAGTATGTATTGTGCATTGTATTTATTGTACAATGACTTGAAATATACGTTTTTGAATTCATTATTATTTGCTGACATGTTATAGTAACCTAAAATAAACTGAAATTAAACTTAAGTGCGATAATAATGTGCTATTTATCATGCTTTATAATAAATACCAAGAGATGTACATATGTATAAATAAAAATACAAATCGTTTTAAAATCTTTTTTAAAACATGTGTTAATGCACGAAGATAGATCTGTGACGACTGCATGAATTGTCGTTACTCTTGAATGATCCTTTTAAAGTAACTAGTAGGTTGGTTGCGCCGCAATTAAATAAAAATTATGTACTTTGCTCATACTTTTTCATGTTTTCTCGAGAGCCAATGGACTAATTGAAAAGCTTTCGTAAAACAACAGCAATAATATTTGCCGTAAAAGATTATCGATTGACGCAGGTTGCCTATTTACGCAGTATGGAAAAATTCTCCACTCATTAATTCTCATCGAAGTAAAAATAGCATAATGCAAATCCACGTGTGAATGAAACTATTTTAATAGGTGTAATTACAAAGGCGTAATGTAATATACCCGATAAGACCTAATCTAAGTACCATTGTTTATACATATTGAAACGTAATTTTACAAAGGAATACTTTAAATTCCACGAATTTTATGACCATTTATATGGACTAACTAATCATGTAAATATGCAAGTATGAAGTATGAATAAAAATTGATTTTTCATTTTATGAATTCTAAATGTTTGTCGAATAATTCGTGTTTTATTAGACAAATATAGGTGGAAAGTTTAAATTATCACCTTAGTTTTAGGACTGCTGTTATCAGGCACGTCCGAATCCCATTCAGAACTTAGATCATCGCTAGATGCATCCGCAAAATCCGTACAATAGGGCACCTCCAATAAACTATTCTTGTACTGTTCATACCCCGAGGGTGTTACACTTCCTCGGCGCACAGGCGAGTGACCGAAAGGGCTCAGCGATCGCCGGCGCCGAAAATCAGACGGCGATGGACTGCGATTACCCGCAGTGGGCGACGATCCGAGCAAATTATCTGATTCGAAGACACACGGCGAAGGCGAGCACGTAATCTCCGGACCACTTTTGGCCACCTTCAGCTTGGCTAGTGCAGGCGTTGGCGGCTGATTACTCATTATGACTATCCGCGGAAGATTCTCGCGTTTGCTATGAAATAGGCAATGCGTGCATCGTGTTCGCGGCATTGTCACAGTAATGCATCAGTGGCCGACGCGACGCCGAGGGCGACGTGTCAGAATGTGTGTTGTGCGTCATTTGGAAATATTAAATGAACCCACCAAATACTGTTAATGTTCGTTAGATTATTTGTTATCAATTACTAGAAGGCCCACACCGCAAAACGCCCGGAGCACTCCACCTTGACGATAGTGACACAACTAAGCAGCATAACCGCACATTGCTCAAAATATTGCTCGTTTTTAGTGGCTATGCGATTACAATATGTATAACACACATTCACTGTGGACGCGTGACAAATTAGTTAAATGCGGCGTTTGAATTGAATGCGTTTGCGTTATTAGCGCGCCCGTGCAGTGAACGAACCGAGCAAACCATGACGGCGAGCCC
>NBZA01000979.1:0-10966 GCA_003054995.1 Aleochara bilineata
TTAATGGTGGTTTACTGTATGCGTGATTCTCCTACTTAGGGCCCCGGGAAAAAGTTTTGGTACCACTGGTTTCATATTTTCTGCCCCAGATTTTTAATAAAAAAAATTTCTGGCCCTATAAAACATTTTTGGTACCACTGGTTTGTAACCCCCTATTCCATTTTTTTTTGTAATTTTTTTTGGCCCGCATGGAAAATGTTTTAGTACCACTGGTTTGTATACCTTGTTCCACATTTTTTTGTAAATATTTTCGGCCCCTGAAAAAATGTTTTGGAACCACTGGTCGTATACTATGTTCCAGCTTTTTGGTAAAAAATTCTGCCCCCATAGAAAACATTTTTGGTACTACTGGTTTTTATAAACCATGGTCCAGATTTTTTTTTAAACTTACTGTCCCTAGAAAACAGTTTTGGTACCTCTGGTTTCGTATTTACTGTCCCAAATTTTTCAATAAAAATTGTCTGGCCCTACAAAACATGTTTGGTACCACTGGTACGTAAACCCTGTTCCAAAAAATTTCAGCCCCCAGTGAAAAAGTTTTGGTACCACTGGTTGGTATACCTTGTTCCAGTTTTTTTTGTAAATGTTTTCGGCCCCTGAAAAAAGTTTTGGAACCACTGGTTACTATACCCTTCCCTTTTTGGAAATGTTTTTCGGTCCCTGAAAAAACTTTTGGAACCACTGGATTGTATACCATTTTCCAATTGTTTTTGAAAAAAATGCCATATTTTTTAATGAAAAATAATTACATGTCATATTGTATGTATCAATCTATTCAGCATGAAATGAACTATAATTACATATACATAAATTAACTATCGCTAGCGTTAAAGGTGTAGCTGCTACATAGCAAAAACCAAAAAAGGAATAAAATTAAAAATTCATTTTTTTGCTATTTCTAATCAGTTTAGAATTAAGTGTCATACATCAATCGATAGAGAAATTATTTATCTTTAATTTGATATATAACACTTACTGATATTTTAATTAACGGTTATATAATAGTAAATATAATAGTAAAAAAAATTAAAAAATTAATATCAAAGTTTTACGCCATTTTTCTCCTATTTCCGGTTCATGAATCCTAATAATTTATACGTAACTTGATTGCCTATTTAATTAGATGTATAACACTTAATAATAGCTCATAATTTGTTAAAATTATAAGCTAATAACTAAAAAGAATCCTATATGCTTTAAAAAAAGTTACCCAATTTTCAGCCATTTTTTGGAGCACTTCCGGTTTAGTTATATATATACCTCTTAGAGCAATAGCTTCTTAGTTTACTTAACTTTAATTTGATATATCAAAAAATATAAGCGAAAGCAAATATCAAAAAATATAAGCGGAAGCAAAAGAGGCAGCCATCAAGTACGCATAAAAGACAAGACCAATTTTCAAAAACAAATTAAAGGTACTTCCGGTTTCCGTATAAGGTTCTAATATACATTCCCGGATAGATAATTAGACGTATTTTCTAATCTTGAAAACCAGAAAGCTTTATCATAATTAGTTCACGAGTAATTAAGAAAAAACATGAAAAACTTAGTGAATATAAAACTAAATTTTCAATGACAATTTAAAAGTACTTCCGGTGCCTGTATGATGTTCTTACATACACTTCCGGATTGGTAATTAAACGTATTTTCTAATGTTAGAAACCAAAACACCCTATCATAATTAGTTCACGAGTAATTAACAAAAAACATGAACAAGCTTAGTGAACATAAAAATAACTAAATTTTCAATGACAATTTAAAAGCACTTCCGGTTTCCGTATGAGGTGGTAATATACATTCCCGGATTGAAAATGAAACGTATTTTCCAATGTTGACAACCAGATAGCTCTATCATAATTATTTCACGAGTAATTAATAAAAAACATGAACAAACTTAGTGAACATAAGACTAACTAAATTTTCAGAGACAATTGAAAGTACTTCCGGTTTCCGAATGAGGTTGTAATATACATTCCCAGATTAAAAATAAAACGTATTTTCTAACGTTGACAACCGGATAGGTCTATCATAATTAGTTCACGAGTAATTAACAAAAGAAACATGCGCAAGTTAGTGAACATAAAACTAACTAAATTTTCAACAATAATTCAGAAGGACTTCGGGTTTCCGAATGATGTTCTTATAAACATTTCTGATTTGGTAATTGAAAGTATTTTCTAACTGACTAGCTTAGTGAACATAAGACTAACTATATATTCAAAGTTAATTTAATAAGCACTTCCGGTTCCCGTGATGTTCTTATATAGATTTGCCGGATTGGCAATTAAACGTGTTTTCCAATGTTGAACCGGAACGCTCTATCATAATTAGTTCACGAGTAATTAACAAAAGAAAAAATTGACAAGTTCAGTGAACATAAGACCGAAGTAAATTTTCGAAAGCAATTTAAAAGGACACTTTCTATTTACGTATGAGGTCGTAATATACATTCCCAGATTGAAAGTTAAACGTATTTTCAAATGTTAAACCGGAACGCTCGATCATAATTAGTTCACGAGTAATTAACAAAAAAACATGGACAAGCTTAGTGAACATAAAACTAACTAAATTTTCAAATACATACAGTTTAAAAGCACTTACGGTTTCCATATGATGTTCTTATAAACATTTCCGGATTAGTAGTAAATTGACTATCTGTGGATGGGGCTTCTTACAACGGCATAACTCCTGACGAATTGCAATGGATGAGAACGAATGCTCTTTCTGACTCCCAATGTGATCAAATGACAAATGGGTATCACGATCAAACAGGCAAGGTCTGTGCATTGGAAACAAAAAGCAAAGAGGCATGTAGTGGTGATTCAAGCAAACCTTTAGTTGGATTTAAAAATCAGTTAGGAAATAAGTGTTCCATCAATAACCAATAATTGCGCCCATGCCAGACATATTTACTGATGTGTACTTCTATAACAAGTGGATTTTAGATCACATGGTTATGTAATTTATGTTAATTGATAAAAATCTTAGACAGATAATAAACTTGTAGATATCATTGATTACTTATTTATAAAAAGATGCCAACACGAGAAAAATATCAGATTACAAAAAATGAAGTTGTTTTTGATAGTTCTATTGGTTTTTGCATTCGGATTTAGTGAAGGTAAAAGTTTTAAATGTTTCTGAAAGTATTTAGCAATTTAATCTCAACTTTACTAGGCACCATGTCCGGTGGAAGAATTGTTGGAGGAAATTATGCCAAACGTGGTCAATTTCCATACATGGTTAGTCTTAGACTTTACCGGGGTACGTTTCATTACTGTGGAGCAGCGATAATTACTCCAAGAACCTTAGTGACTGCTGCTCACTGTAATGATGATATCAACAGTATAGTGGTTGTTGTTGGCGCAATCGATTTGCGAGATAAAAAAGCCCCTCGTTATACAGTTAAAGAATTCATTACGCATGATGATTACGTAGATATACCTCTTGAAAATGATATTGCTGTAGTTATTCTGAACGAAGTGATTCAGTTTACGGATGTGATCCAACCTATAGGGCTTACCTTTGAAAAGCTACATCCTGATAGTAGATTACTATTTAGTGGTTGGGGATATACTTCTTACCAAGGTGTTACTCCCAATGTTTTAAAATGGATGAATATGAACGCTCTTTCTCTATCAGAATGTAGAACCCAGATAAATCCAAATTTTAATTTCACTGGCAAGATATGTACATTGGAGGTGAAAGGTGTAGGAGCTTGCCAGGGTGATTCAGGTGGTCCGTTGGTCAATGCAGAACACCAGTTAGTAGGAATTGCATCGAGCTCATTTAATTGTGCTATTGGAATTCCTGATGTGTTTACTGATGTTTATCACTACAAGAGTTGGATTTTAAGTCACACTATTTAACACAAAATTTAGTCAATGTTCACTTGTCGATTCCTCTATCAATAAATAAGTACATACATATAACCTCTTTCAATGAAATGTGAATGTAATGCAAACCAGTTGTTGTTCAGATACCGTATTTTGAGAGACGATTGCCATGGGGGCGTAGCTCAGATGGTAGAGCGCTCGCTTAGCATGCGAGAGGTACCGGGATCGATGCCCGGCGCCTCCAGTTGCTTTTCTTATTTTTAACTATTGTTTAATAACGCTATCAATATAATTCGGCAATAAATATTATAAACTAAAACCCCTAGGTTTATTTAAGACTAATAATTTTTCATTAACTCATTTGTAAATGTATGGTACATATATTCAATTCAAGTATTGAATGAATGAAGCACTTGACTATTGATTGATTTAGAAATAAAAACTCTCCATTACCTTGTTCTCATTAATAAACGATACTTATCTTCAGGAAGCTGTTACAATACATGTACCTCAATTCATTTATATATAATTCATATTTATTAAAATCGTGATAACCGCTAAGGTATATAAGATACCACAAAGTTAATATTAGAGCAGATCATTAAAATGAAATTACTTATTGTAGTCGTATCAATATTTGCCCTTGCGCATGGTAAGTATTTGGTTTTCTAAAATAAATGCTTTTGGTGTCTATAATAATTAATAATAATCAATTTAATTTAGGCGCGTATATGCATGGAAGGATTGTTGGAGGAAACAAAGCGTACTCTGGCCAATTCAAATACATAGCCAGTGTGAGATACTTTGATGAACATTATTGCGGTGCCACTATTATTAGTCCAAGAACCTTGGTGACTGCTGGCCATTGCCGTCAAAGCCTTCGCTATGTTTCTGTTGTGGTTGGTACCACAGACTTGTTAGAAGCTGCTGCTCGATATACTATTGAAGAGTTTATTGTTCATCAAAATTACACATCATTCCCTGTTACCAACGATATAGCGGTCATTATTCTGAAAAAATCCATTGAGTTCAATGAGTTAGTTCAACCTTTAAAACTGACTGATAAAGCATATTTACCTGGTAGTCGTCTGACAAGCTGCGGATGGGGTTACACTTATTATGAAGGAGAAGTGTCTAATGATTTACAATGGATGAACATGAATGCTCTCTCTGTCCCTGAATGTTTATCTTATATTGGCCAATCTTATAAAATTACTGGTAGAATGTGTACGTTCGAAATGATAGGCAAGGGTGTGTGCTCGGGTGACTCTGGCGGTCCTCTAGTAAATAGAGAAAATCAGTTGATAGGTGTTGCTTCTTCTGCATTCAAATGTGCAAATGGGTATCCAGATATGTGGACTGATGTATATTATTATAGGGATTGGATTTTAACTCATGCTGTTATGTAGTAATAATTTACTTTACATTAATTAACTGAACCATTTCTATGGCATCGTTAAGAAGTTTGAAAATAAAATCAAAACACCTAATAATAATTTCAAAACACCTTCAAAATATTTATTATGGCAAAATTTGCCACTTATTTGCCTTTGTCCTTTATTATGATTTTATATGCAATGAAATAGGTACAGTAGCAGCTTATTACGTCAATAAACTGATAAGTATATGACATACTGGTAACTGATATATCATATAAATATATATGATATAATATGAAACACTCAAAAACAATTAGTACTTCGCTTGCATATAGCTTATTAAATACTAATGATTAACTGGGAATTAAATCAATCTTGCTTTGATATTTTTATCATATCACCATTGGTTATGCGCGTTATGTATTTTTTGACATGCCAACTTTTAAATATAGATTCATTGTTTAACAGATAACACAACATTTCATAAACTTTCAATACTTAAATGAGTTACATCAGAAAATAAGTTGACACTCTACATTATCAACAATCAATCTGATTTTAAGCGTTTTCTTTGTAAAAAATTGTTTTTGGTGATGTTTATGGTCACAATCAAGTACAATTCATTTATTGATACTCCAAGATTTGATATTGCGTTCTTTGCAAAACATTGGTGAAAGTTTTTCCGCTGATCGATTATAATACAATAGTAGGTAAACTTTATCTTTTATCATTGTATCAAAATATTTTCAATGTTGATTTCAACATTAATATTTCTTCTTTTTCATAATATTATTATTTGTTCTATCTACGAAGTAATTAAAATATATCTTAAATCTTCTATGATTCAATCAATCAATGCGATCAATGTTTGTGTGACACGTCGATTTTGTAATACCTATTATAGTTAAATGCAATATACCTAGGTAGGTAGGTATATGTGTATATATTTGGTAGTTAATCCTTCTAGATAGACATTTGTGTTGCTTATTTTGTCTTTTGATAACATCAAACACATACAACAGCAATTTTAAGTAATAACTTTTGATACTTTTCAATTAAATGATGTCGAGCAATTTCATAGTGGTAAGTGTTTTACGATAGCACGATAGAAAATAGTATTTGTAAGTTTACGTAACCAAAATACGTAACTGAAATATATGCACTATTTCTAAAACAAAGTATTAATAACGTTAGAACGGAGGCACGATTATTAACAATATAATAATCTAAAATATGCATCCAATAGTATATAGATAAACAATATCCCCCAATGATCCAACAAATGAATCACAAATACTCTATTACGATATTAGGTGCCTTATAATATGCTTTTGTTGTTTGGAAAAGGTTTTTGAATGTTGTCACCAATTAATATAAACAAGCTTAAGTTTGGCGCACATTTTGGAATAAAGATTGTCCTGCAATCTCTGAATTTCAATTTTCAATCAACAGTTCTGCACCTCTTATCGTCATACATACAAAGTACATCAATATATAATTTACATTTATCACTGGCGTTATCATCATAGGTTTACTTTGAAATATGGATAAGGGAGAGGTTTAGGGGCGAAAGATGTTAAAAATATTATACGATTACGCGCTGTAGTCGAATGATTCCCATTCGGAGAAGCGTGAGTCCTGCTTTTGCAGTCTTTGGGTGCATTCCTTCAAGTACGAGTCCTGAATGCGGTACATACCGGAGTTCGCTTGAAACATGAGTGTCTCTAAGATGCGTTCGTTTTTAATTGCTTTTGAAGGCAATACAACCTACAAACCAGGTCACAACAATATTATAACATGAAAATAAGCGTATGCCACGATCTTCAAACCTTTATGAGTTCTTGAGGTGTAATTCGGTATAGTTTAAGATCTCTAGCTAAACGTTCCATTATACATTTAAACTCTAATTTGGCATCAAGTTTACTTGAAGTCTTTGTACGAATTTTATGCCGCGCCCAACTTAACATTGCTTCAAATTTTCTCACTTCAGCAACTTCCAAATTACTAAAAATCAAACCAAATCGAATTATTAAAGTAAAAAACAAATATCTATAAACGAATTAAGTAAGACGTACCGGCACATTATCATTTGTACCATAGATTCGCTAAGCGTGAGAAATTCTTGCGTCTGAAATAGTTGATAAGCCCGTGTTTCCACGAATGCCAGAATCATGTTGACCAGCTCCGAAGCAGAAGTATACCGCCAGTAATAATTTTCTAATGAACACAGCATGCAGCACACCTGAAAACTCAATCAACGTAAGCGAAGGGAGCGCATTCGCATGCAGAAGGCGGCGGTGGCTAGCACCTAGCGCGCTCAATGATTACGTGATCTAATCTCGACTCGCTGTAATGAGCTCGCTGACAATTGCCACTTACTTACCACTTCGATTCGGAGGAACTGCTTCGCATGATGGAAACAGGCCTGCAGCAGCTCGGGCAAGTCGTAGTGCTCGGCGGCGCATATCAGACCTGGTATCGTCGAGCACGTCAGCGGACACGAGCCCGTGTGCAGATAATCCAGCAGTATTCGGAAAGTGTCCGGATCGAATTCGATTATGGAGAACTCGGTCTGCGCCAGTTTGGCTCGGTCGACTTTCTGCGCGTCGGCACACACGCTCAGCCGCGGCACGGGCAGCTGTGACGGCTTCTCTCTATCTTTATCCTTTGCCTCCTTATCTGCGAAATCAATCAATCAATCAATCAATCCGTGTTATTGACGTTTGTCAGTGAGTAAACTAAGTAAACTAAATTAAATACGTACTGGAGCAATCCTGACTGCTAGCCCACTTCTTCTTGTCGTCGGACGAAAGTGTGGGCGTGTTGTGCTTACGAATCGAGCGACCCCAACCTGCCGTGATAGTGCCAATGCGGTTGATGGCGCGTCGAACCATCGGAGAGCTGGGCACGCTCTTCGGACGCGGAGATTCAATATCGGGTACCTGCAGAAAGTTGCTGCTCTTGGTACGCGACTGCTGAGGGCTCATGAGCGTCGGAACCGGCCGGGCGAGCAGCTCGGCGACAGGCACTTGGGGAGAACCGAATCCCGTTTGGATTCCGTAGAGCATCTCCTGGAAGACGCGACTTCGCACGCCTAGAATCGCTCTAACTGCGATGAATTTTGTCTAGAAGGTGTTGAACATTAGTATCGAGAGCACAAGATTACAGACGAATGTAGTAATAAAAGACTACCTTTTGTTTCGATTGGCCCACTAGAAATACAATATCAAATAGTTGCGAATTGATTAAGGTATTATCCTCGGAATTCAAAAACATCTTGGTGAAATCCTTGGCTAGCTGATCGTAGTCTTCAAACTGGTCCCTAACGCTGTCAAGAAGTGGTGAGGAAGGCCGCATGTGACCAATGGGTCTCCAGGAACCTGCAAAGCGTAATCAACAAATAATAAGTAAATCGATATCGTGAACTATTGCTTGTTTGCTCGACGACGATATCGCGCTGGCGGTGGTGGCAGAGACGGATGCAATTGATCGCCAACGGGATTTATGTGCGCATATTTGCCATGCAATTTGTTTGGATCGGTTTGCTCTTTGCTGGTGTGATGTTCGAAAGAGGGCAATTATTCGCCCCTAAATGATACAAGAGGAAAGCGAATAGCTCATAAGAAAATCAAAACCCTCGAAATTGGCAAACAAATCGATGGCTCCACATGCACAACACCACGAGCGGCTAGCTATCTATTCACTTGATTCTATTATCCTTCGACATGCTATGCTTGATTACAAACTACAAAGGGTCACTTACCACGTCGATAGGGTTTTGGAATTTGACCTGTTTCCGCGTGGTTCTGCAGATTCGCCACGATATCCTCGAGCATCTGCGAACGAGTGCGCTCCTGCATGCGGGCAAACTTGGGCGCCGAGTAGCTGGCCCGCTCGCCGTTGACGATCTTCGTCAACAGCCACTCGCGAAACATGGGCCCCTTGTCGAATACGCTCTGCTCCCACAAGTACGGCTTGTATGCGCCCACCTCGTCGCGGGTCACAACCGATACTTCATATCTAGTGGGTTTTCGTTTGATCCGGGGCGAAGTACGAACTGCAGAGTGGCCAAAATGAATTCAACAACTGCTAAGGTGTGCTTGTCTCGAGTTATGATAAGACTTACCCAGAATGAACGTATGGAGGAAATGGCTCTTTATACACGACGGGGAGAAAGACGTATTGTCGGCCTCGAGGAATACGACGCAGACGATATCGTTGCCGATGTGTCGCTTCCGTTGCAATTTCTGCGGATCGTGCCGTTCGTATGGCAGCTGAGTGCTAACGTGAAACATGATCTCGATGTTGCGCCAGTTTGTGTACACCGAATACAAGCCAGTCAAGTCGTGCACCGTGTCCAAACCGCCTTTGTACTTGTCGAATCCCTTTAATCGCACTCGGTCGCCTAAAACTTGCAGAAACTCGTCGAACAGTGGCGAATTTTCGTTATTGTCTAAGATTTCCTCTTCGGTGTACTGCCCCTCAAGGACGTAGATGACCCCTACTTTAAGTTCGGATTTAATGAAAACCTGAAAAGCGGAAAACTTTCATATTTCTTGTGAAGTTATTGCCATGCAACATGCACTTGTTTGTACCCATAAATAAATATGAATCCAATTATACAAATGTACAATAGAATTTACATCTGCATCCACTTCGCAATACACATAATTGCAGGACGAATTAAGAACGTCCAGTCGAGTAAATTATACGTTTATTCATTCTCCTACTAATAAAAGCTTTAGGTGCATAAATCCTCTTCTGTGTATTTTTGTAATCCTGCTGAATGGAGATAGAATAAACTGGGAATAAATTCTATTTCGCGATGATTTATGTTGAATGCCGCAGGGAGCAGTTCAAAGCAGAAAAAGTCCAAAAAAGTAATTTAGATTTCACAATAAATAATGAATTGCCCGGCTTTTTCTCCAGCCGAAAGAAAAGCGAAGTGGATTTACGCTGCGCCATAGAAGTTATTCTAAGTTGGTCTGACAGATGAAGTCGCAAACAGCGCAAGCAAGCGAGCGGAAAGTCTTTTTCTTCTACGGATGTTGCTGCGTAAACCGAAACATAATTCTGTTTCTTACCTGATCTAATTTGAGAAGTTCTTCGGGCGTATCTGGCAGCTGACCGAGCGTCAAGGGTGGATTAATGTTGACTTCCTTGCCTAGAGATCGCACAACCTCTTCCCTATTGTATCTATCGGCGAACACGCAGCTGGCGGGAATCAATCCGTGCACCGTGTAGCTGATCGCCCGAACGAGAATTCTAAGCGAAAAACACAAACGCACAAGTAATGAAAACAGTTTCGGATTAAATTTAGTTACACGCGAAGTAATTAGCGGAATAAATGTACAAAAGACGAAGATTACGTGCCAACCAAATTGAAGAGAGCCTTCAGGTGTGGCAGCTAAAGCATTATCGTGTTTGTTGCATTGTCGTCCTAGAAGGTGATATTAAATTCCTCGCGCAAATCCTGGATTATTCAAATTATTCAATAAAAGTCCTGACGGCAAAAGGACTTCGGTCCCCCCCGGCCAACGTCGGCTTTCATTAGGGCGCTTTTGCTTTTGCAACAATTTGCGCGCTCCCCGACTTTGACACGACACCGGGCGAAGAAAAGCAGCGAATAAGAAGGCGCGCGCGAACAAACGTTGAAACGATGAAAGGACGACAGCCCGACGCGCAGGTGTTGTATTACGGCAAATTGAACGCATCAAATTCCGCCCGCCGGCGAAGGTGCAAAAACCCAAG
>NBZA01000980.1:36180-47017 GCA_003054995.1 Aleochara bilineata
ACGAGACGATGATGATTTATTAGTATCGCCCCCGCCTATTAATTATTCCGAGGCGCAATTATCGAACGAATTAATTAAAAGTCGGTGGCGGGTTAATTACGCATAACCGGCCGACGCGCCGATATAAATATAATTAAATATTAAAACTCAAAGATGGAAATTTCCTGCTCGACTGCGCCTAGAAACATTCCCTTGCTGCTCTATGAGCCTCATAATAAAAATTGTTGCATAATTCAGCAAATAAATAAAAAATAAAATGTATACAAACGTATTACCGGATGCAAAGCAAAATACACAGGCAAACTTTTCTTCTAAATGCAGGAAACGCCTGTTGTAAAAATCCCAGCGCCAGAAAGTTGCGCACGCCAAAAAGGGAAAAAGGTCCAACCCGGAAACGCGGTAACGACAAGGAACAGCGCGAATGCGTAAGTGGCAATTTACGCTCTTAAATCCATACAGTGCGAACGTGGAAACTCAATTGGCGAGCGACGCACAGCAAACTGACACCGGAAAAACCCAGGCGGAAGGTTCCCAGCCAACCCCTTAGACATCAACAGCGAAACGCGGAGAGTTGACAACAAGTTGACTGAATTCCACGTCTCATGCGCGTAGACCTACTATATAAGGAGCAAATTGTTTTAAAAATTTATTCTCCCATGCAAATCGAAAAATAATCCACTCTCCTATTTAAGCCCAGTTCTTATAAAACTTTTTCAATCGCATTTTGATACAATTGCGCATGTACCTGCTCGTAAATAATATTCACACACAAGAAAATGCAAGTCAAATGTCCTTAGAAAGTAAAATAGAAAAACTATAAGTATATTGTTTCAAATGCTTCAGCACAGCAGCAAATTGTTCTACGACGCAATGGAATAATTAACATTGATATGCGACTCGTATTACCGGAATTCAACGCAACGAGTTGATGTTGAGCGTATTAAATTCGTTGCAAACTTAGAAACTTGTTGTAACTTATTAAAATGCATTCAGCACAAAGCAATATGCAACTGAATACTCACTCCCGACTCGTATTGCATCGCCATCCTTTTTTATATTTGTGCTTTTAATAGAAACGCACAAATATATTCCGCATACAGAATTTCCACCAGCTTCCCGGCGAGCATATACAAATGACAAATTGACCACGAACGGAGCGCATTTTTAACGTATGCATTCAATTATTCGATATGAAATACCCCCAACAGCGCAAGAAAAGTAAATGTATTTCCATAATTGGAAAATCCGGTTGGAAATGCACGTTGCATGGCTGGATACCGAATGGAAAAAGTTACGCGCTCGACTGGCCGACCCCAGAAGGAAACCAAACCAAACAAAACGAACTTAATATTAATAAAGGCAGAAGAAATCAATTTGTCTTAAAATAATGAAAACATCACATTAAGCGCCGACTGCTTGCGGCTTCGATCCGCTAAAAGTGGAAAAACGTCGACAAAAAATACCAAGCAGGAGAAAAACTGCCACCCAAGAAAAAAACCAGCTCACCAAAGACCACGAACACGCAGGGCAGCAACGAATGGAAAATCGTCCTCGGTCAGCGCAGCGCAGGAAAGAATGCACGCACCGAAAGAAGGCCGAGGAGGGAAAATGAAAAAAATTGTTTGCGTTCAATGCCAGGCGACGGCGTTCTTCTCGAATGTCTTGTACGCTCTCCCACGCGAGCAACCCAAGGCTGGCTGAAGATTAATAGTTGATAGCAAATTGTGCACCCCCTAAATTCCCAGTGGCATGAAATAGTTTTCTAGGGTCTTGTTGAATGATCATACGCATTATCAAGGATTGCTGGATGAGTATCCCATTCGTTAGCAAGCCATCCAGCCAGCCAGCCAACAAGCGTCTTGGCATTGACTGGAGATTGTTTGTTTTTCGTGAGTTAGTTCCAAGAGATTAAACTAATTAAAGATTATTTAATGCTGATTTCAATGCTGATTTCCAGTACGTCCAAGGAATGACAAATAAACAACAGATGCTGGTGGGTTCATACATAAATAGGTATGTATATGCAAATGCGAAATGCGAAATGCTACTCCACTGGACTGGTTGTATAAGCAGGACGTGTTTTAAGAACGCAACGAAGACGTACGTAGCAGCCGGGAAGAATATTTCAGTACATTAGCTAGATTAACTCGTGCCAAAGAAGCAGGTGCATGCCTCCAATTCATCAGACGGAGATTTCACTAACGCTGCAATTCACCGCGAGGATAGTACGGTGGGTACTTGCGAATGCGCATTTCAAGTAGCAAGTACGCAAAATAAGCGAAATAGCTGTTGTTAAGCTTGCGCTATTCACGCGAATATTTCGAGTTTGCATTGTTTTTATTGCGCTCACAAAACAAAACGAAACAAAACAAGCAGAACGAGCGAACCGACTGTAAAACTGAATGGGAAGACATAATCTTTAAAATTCTAATTTAATTTAAGTTATCATGCTGTAGATATTCCAAGGAATTCGAATACAATCAGCTGATTGAAATAAATACAAGCAGGGAATAAAAGTTCGTGGTAGAACTTTTAATGAATTTGTTCCTCTTTGGGTGAACAGAGGAGGCGACGCAATACCTAGAATTAAGTGCGATACATCCTGGTAGTTGCAACTACTATTAGACGGCAGCCAAGTTCATAAGAAGATTATGTATGCATTTCATATTTTTGCTGGATTTCGTATTCCGTTTGAAGTTAGCTCGGCTGGCGGAGGCGTGTAGTTTTTTCTCTCCATGGGGTGCACACATGCACGAAGATATGCAAATACACAATACATATTTATATTTAAACTAAACGTCGGCGACCGCGCTCAAGCTCAAGCTCGCTCGATGTGTGTTATGGTTTATGATAATTCAACTTGCTAGTTTAAATATTCAGTAAAACTGTTTGTGCACACGCCCGTTAACTGCAGAGACACAAAGTTGCGTTGCGCTGCTTTCTAGCTCTGGCCCTGGTTATTCCTTTCTTTTCCTTCCTCCGCTCGTCCTTTCGCCGTGAAAACAATCCAGGCGCTGCGCTCTGCCCGCAGTTGTTTGTTGTTTGGTTAAAACTATTATGAGTTTTCTTTCCCTCTGAATATAGATGGAATAAACAGGAAAGCGTCAGAGGTAGAACTATAGCATTAATTTCAAACTTACAAACAAAAAGCGAAAAACGAAATATACGCAAATACAAAGCAAACTAAATATATGCATGTGTATTTAAAGCATTTAAAGTTGCAACAAGAAGGCAATTTGGATTTGATTGAAAAGCTACATACAGCGTTCGTAAAGATATCGTATAATTGCTAATAAAGATAAAAGTCCATTAAAGACGCCACTAAAAGCCATTCATTCGCATTCCGACTTTGTTGTTCGAGCGAGCGTTCACAAAAAGCGTAGAAATCTTTAAACTGCCATAACATATCGTAACATACACTGCAGCAGTGCAGTGTATTTTCCTTGATGGCATGCATCAATTGCTTCGACGTTACGTTAATTTTATACCCATTTTATATCGGTTGTATGCTTTACTATTGATTCAAACGCTTGTTTAGCTATTGATTGAAACATAATGTCAATTCGAACGAATGCATCACCTTGATACTCGCTAAAAATACAATCGGCTACACAAATTGTCAGTGCCTGTGCAATCATGCAATTCAAAGCGCAAACGTTACGTTTACGTTTAAATATTTTCAATTCAACATTCAGAGTTAAGTTAATAATGCGGATTAACACACGAAAAACAACATTTACTTACAGTGTAATTTCATTAGGTCTGTACATCTCCACCTCATCACAAACGCTTGATGAGAAAATCCGACAATGCAAAATGAAAACCCAATATAAAGCACGAGTCGGCCGAGATAGATAGATAGTTTAGTGTTTATTTTCATTTGAATGGTGAACGCATCAGAGTCGAACGTGCAGCCGGTGCGGCGCGCATTTTACAAAATTGTTTGCTGGTTAGTATCACAAACAAACGCAGCAAGCAACAAACAGAACCATCAAACGAATGGACACAACATTGTAAACGCGGAACAAATCACAGAAAAGCAATTGTTGTTTGATCATTACGCTGCTACTGCTACTGCGTATCAATCTGCATTAGGCATTAGTAGCATTCGACAAAAACGCTCACGCTCGCAACAACTAATGAACTATCCCAACATAAATTACACGGCTAACCGTGAAGTGAACGCAGGCTGAGAGGAAATTCAAGTATTGAAACCGAATACACAGCGTTGGTACTTACGGTACGTTGGAAACCGAAATGAATTGACGCATAACGAAAAAACCGAATAAAAGCCGACTGGGAAAGGACTATCATTCTCATTACGTCGGCGAGGCGGCCAATCAGCAGAAATTGTGTGCAGGAAATGCATATATACATACATAAGCCTTCCTGAGGCGACCTTGCCGTGCATTTTGCACTGACTGGGTTGCTCAAAGTCACATAATGTGTGCAATGAGTGCGCAGCGCATCAGGACGATTATCGTTATTGCGTTTGTTGCGCGCAGTACCTACTGCTTGGTTTAGTTTTAGTTATGTAACTTGACATAGTCGTCGCTAACTCTCAGGCACTTACTGTCCTTCCTTGCCAAAGTGCATTCAATTCAAGCGCGCGCGCACAAGTACACTAAAGTCTAATGCGAGTCCAAGTTCGTCGTGCCTTGCCCGAGTGAGTAAATCCCGTAATGATGGGAAATTAAACAAGTAATGCGTGAATTCACACGAGAAAAACGATTTTACGATGGAATTCAATGAAAATCCCATCGGGAACGCAACCACAGACGCAAACGCAAGCGTAATGTACACGATTGTTGTAAGCAATCATTGAGTCCATCTCTGTAATTATCTAAAAAACTAATATACGCGTAATGACGAAATTAGTGGCAGCTTTTAACGTTTATTTCTCGAATAAAACGAATAGACTAATGATTGATTTAGACATTTAGCTTTTTCTCAACGGAATACATACATATATACCTACTTTTTTTAGTAAATTACTGGAAAACTAATTGTAGGAGAGCAAGATTAGCATAGATTAGCTTATCAACACTTAAATAATTATATTAATAATTGTGTGATGAGCGACAAGTGCATAGTCACAAGGCTTCTGCCAATGTTTACACAAACAGCATGTAATTGTGCGCAGTGCCCTTGTTGCCAGCGACTTGTTTGGCTTGCAACACGATGTAACACGCGGCGTGCACTGGCCGCGATACAATATATTAATCGTAAGTACGTTCATGTGCATATAATATGCAAATCAAACACGCATGTAAATATTTAAACTGCGAAGACGCAACACGACGCATTAATACCAATAACATCAGGCCGCATCTCAGGGACAACGTCAAATTGCCTACAATTAGTAGCTTTTAATTCAACTCCGTACAATTCAATTCAATTCCAGGCAGGGCAATTCAATTGTAATTATTGTGTACAATAAGCCTATAGAAAGCCCGAGCCCGAGTCAGTATCTTATCGGTTCGTGCACAATTTTGCAATTAGTAAATTAAAATAATTGCTCAGGTACGTAGGTATATACCTATCTTTGTAGTCTAGCGTATGTGCACTCAAACTAAGAGACTCTAAGCCAGCGATCGAAGACCTTCAATTGTCATGTCAGTTTAAGTCTAAATAGTCAAGCCTACGAGGTAAAGTATAGAAATATGTAAGCTAAAGGTGGTACAGAGAATACGAGTAGGTACAGAGAACAAGAAATTCTGGTATTCATCCCACTGACAGGAGCAAAAGCAGACGCAGAAGGAGAAGCAGGTAGATATTGAAAGGCAATTTCCAGGACCAAATTGAAATCTTTGTATTCGTGAACTCGACGGTGGGGATGCGCGCCACTCGACAGGCCGATATGTGATCAGATTATACTTTACGCTATAACCTTACCCTTCAATACACCCACAGATAGAAAATATATCGCGCACGTATTCGTCCTCTTCACTTGCACTCCTCGCCGAGCGCTTTGCTTCATTTCTTTCTTTGCCATTGATCTCTTTCTCGCCATTCGAATTCGGTTGTGCATACCGAATGTTATCAAAATTCCCTTCCATCCGGCGCGCGTGGACTTCCTTCGACTTTCTTCGCCAAGAGTCTCTTCTCGTCCGAGTTTATGTATATAATGCGCAATCCTTTCTTTGTATATCTCTCCACGCATCTCTTATCGTATTTGTGCCTCGGCCTGGTCAGCCCTTGCCACGTACAGCCAAATATGTTTTTTCTTATCAAATATTGTTTTATTGTGATATCAGGATATGTTTTTTGTGAAATATTTCGAGATTTCCTCACGTCCTACCCTTATCAAGAAGACGAACCCCTCATCTCAGATTGCCAGACAAGAAATCAAATTTCAACTAAATCAAATATGCATGATTAAAACCTAAATCCTTCAGATATGTGCGTCTTATTCAATCGGCAAGACAACATCCGGTTAAGACGATTTCATACTTAATATTTCACCGAACAGGGAAAGCGCCGGCTGGCATTCAACGCTTATCATTCCAGTGGATATTTTGATATTTAAATCTCAAAGAGGACACGCGAAAGACCAACTTTTTGCGGGTTGTTATTAATAAACTTTCCAACTTTTTGAGTTTTTTAATCAAATTCTTTCATTTTTAATTTAATTAGTACGAGTTTCTATAGAATATGATCAATTTGGGTTGAAAGTTAGTACATATTTTCATTTTATTATCCACAGTCAAAACCCGAAGACGATCCCATAATATAAAAGTATCAATAACCCACCTGAGAACGCGCCGAGAACTTTTGGTTTAAACCGAGAGAAATATGTTGAAATATATGACTTTTGCCTCTCGCGACGGAATGTTGTTACTTTTTCCAAGTCAAATTTAAGTTCCATGTTCCATTCCAGATGGCGAAGAATGCATGTCGGTGAGCTAAGAGCTAGCTGGAGCTAAGAACGGCGCGCGCGTGTTTGCCATTTCTGTGCTCGGCTGCCATTGAATTTCTAATAAAAATTGTTATTCCATATGGAAAAGAAGCCCACATAAAGGGGGAAACGCAGCTTAATTTTTATTTTTATTCCAGCTTTTATACGTGCAGCGCAATAAATGTTTGTTGTTCTTTTGGATGTTTGTCGGCGACGGGCAAAGAGCGCTCTTTGCTTTCGCCTTCCTTACAACTTATAGCCGAACATTGGGCGAAACTCGAACAGACAGACGACTCTCTATCGTCTATCGTTTACTTGCGAAACGAATGAACGAACGAACGACAGAGGAACGCAACACAGTGAGTCGAGTCGCCCTCCGAAGTAAAATATAAAAATAACAAGAAAATTTAGTGCCTTGATCGCGCACGCAACCACCAACCGCCGATAAATAACTAATATGTTCTTCCAGCAAATCAGATCATAAATTTATGCTTCCGTGCAGCAAGCGAAGGAAACAACATTCCAAGGATAATTAATCCTGCGCCGAGCAAGAGCGCCCCCATTATCATGTGTGATTGTTGACTTATTCCGCATTTACCATCCTTCTTGGAAAGGAAACCGCTTCTTTGCTTGGGTCAACGCATAGCCAACCAAAGCGCAACCGAGGGCGACAAACAGCAAAAAGTTTTAATTTATATTTGCTGTTAGCGTTTTATCCACTTCCGCAACAGCGCCGAGAAATCGCAGATAAAAAGCAAGGGCGTTCATCCATGTGCGCGCTTATATGACATACTGAGTGTTCCCAAATGCCATAAAGGCCTTGCCGAGTAATTTACCCTCGAGTCCTTGTACAAATTGATGTGATGATAGCGCGTGGCGCAGTGGGCGACTGACTCTCTTCATCTGCGTCGACGACGTCGTACTCCTGGGTCGTTGGAAATGTCATCCTTACGCACTAATACACATACTAGTATGCGTCACCAGCACCTCACCCACGCGCGCTCACATCGCTATGAACATAAGTATTATACGAAGAACAGAACAGACGAGAAGAGAAGTGAGCAGAGAATGTAAGTTAAAAACGCACTGCAGTCCTGATTTACTTTCATTTCCTGCGCCCCTTTTCACACATGAGAAAATCATTTATCCCATGTATTTTCTTTCATTATCGCTGGGACTTTCCGTTCTGTGTGTGGTTGGTTGGTTGGTGTAGAACGAACGTACGGGCGCTGCTGGAAGATAACAGGAAAGAGTGGATGGTCGCGTCGGCGAGGTTCGTTACAATTTATTCTTTTTATACGTATAGATATTTGCGCTCGGGGCTTGTGAACGCATTGTTAAGCTCCCGCTGAATTGTTAGAATTACACAATGTACGTACAAGCAATAGCAGACGCAAGAGAAGAAGTAGAGGTCTTGTTCCACCAAATAATAACACCAGCGCGAGAGAAGCGAGAAGGAGGAAAAAATGAAAGCAAAGCGCGGAAAGGCCAGGTCATACACGCATTGCTGCGATTGTGCAGGTATCGTGTACAAGTGTCCTTCCCTCTTCCTGTCATACCAACCCGGATAAATTCATACACGTAGAGAGCACGCATGCACAATGAGAAAATTTTCTTAATGAAATTTATTGCAAGTTTTATGCGCGCGCGTAATGCCAACGTGCGAAAGGCAGGCAGTATAATAAATCAGTCCGCTATTATTACATAACTTCCGGTGACAATATAACAATGCGCCGCTCTTCCCTGTTACGAATTGCTTTGTGAGGCGAGTGTGTAGAATGCGTCGACTCTTTAGAGTTCAGTTCTCCTCCAACAAGAGAAGAAGAACGCGAACGAGAATGAGAATGAGGACGAGGGTTGAGAAGAGTTTTCATTAGGCGCGTTGGCATTGCACAAGGACTAGACGGACTAGACTAGACCAGCGTACAGGATATGCGTTTTGCATGATCGCAGCAACGCAACCGCCCACCGACAAAAGGGTTGCAAATCTTCCTTACGTTGGAACGAAATGAATCACAAGAACCCAATCTTGCTTACCAGCAGCGAGCGTACGATATAAAGTGAAAATAGCAAAGTGTACGTACGGTAAAAATGCCGCAGTTTCACTCACGCAAAGTAACACGAAGAGTGTATTTAAGCGTTTCCGCCAGGAGATAGGTGATCTGTTAAATATTAATAAACGTCAGGACTGCTGGAGGAGGCCCTCATCACCGGCAGGCACTACTAAAAACCATCTCGCTCCCCAGGATGGCACGCAGGAAGAGACAAGTCGACAGTGTACTTGACAGCTCACTCTCGACATGCATACATTCGCCTGAGCTTGAGCCTGCACGCTAGAAAGTCGCATTGTCAGATGGGTACCTTGCCACGCCATTGCTGGCAAGTTTATTTTACATGTATGAATAAATAAGAAAACTCTGACAGCGGAAAAACGCCCTCCCTCGACCAAAGTGATTTTTCGCTTGCGAATTTCGTGGAAAGCGTAGGGAATCAGTATCCAATTTGTAAGATAAAACCTGATATCCAGACATGTATAACAATATTTTCAAGCCATTTCGGAGAAACACTAATTGATTAGACGTTACCAAAAATCTGCACGAAGGTTTTCGGTTTCGTAGGTTGGCGGCTGGCGGCGGGCTGAATAAACGTGAATTCGGTCGTGTTCTATTGTGTAAAATTGCATTGTGCCAGCGAGGTTTTTCCCACTCCCTCTCTCACTCGCGGGCGGCCTAGTAATTTAGTGCCGTGACGAGGGCGGCTCCACCGAATTGATAATTATTCAAGCGTAAATTGGGTTGCCGGGTATACAATAGATCCGAAATTTAAAAGTACGCTTTAATGCAAATCCCAGGCTGGTTATCTAAATAAAAAACCCATCACGTTTTTTCTGTTTGTTTCGGTCTATGAGTGCGTGGGTGGTGGCTCTGTGGCATTGGTCATCCAGACTAAGTGTTTTATGTATGTATGTGTAATAAATTTTTTAAACAAATTTCCCTCGGCCCTTTGAGAATATCAAATACGCAAAACCTACACGTAACCTACACTTCCAGTCAATTGTGCGTTTTATAGAATGCATGAAGTGTATAGATGGTCTGTTTATTCATATATGCAGACCGTTACCTTCTCCTTGGACGCCCACAAAATTCCACTTGATAGTCTGCTTCTGCCCCAAACGAGAAGAAAAACACCACTATGCGGGCGGCTATTACAATAATTTAAAGCACCTTTTGCTACCCCACAACATCTATCGTTATTTCGTAAATTGCTAACGAATGCGTGCCCTATTAGATCTATTCTAATACAATGCGAGTTTCCTTACAAAGACTCAAATGTATTTTATAGTTTTCCAAAGAAAATCAAAAAACCTCGGTATATACTCAGGGTAGTAAACGACGCTATGTGCGAATGAACAATGAACTACGAATGCGCAAAAGTAAAGTGTATTGAATGGCTGTGGGCAATGCGTGCCTCACGATCGACCTCACACGAAATGCGGAAGACTTTCGCCCATATTTATGGGAAAACGCCGGGAGACTTACAATAATTTCGAGCGCAGCCACACGCACAGGTCGCTTGACTGGCTGCCTAGCTGCCTGGCTTCCTTTGCGAACGACACGTTTGCGAACACGGGCACAAATCACCCGGAAAAACAAAAAATAAATAAGACGCCCCGTCAGTCAGCAAATAAACGCTTTGCTGACTGCTTAACCAGACGTGCGCACACTAAATAATCAAGGGAGCGATGTGAGCGAGCGTTTAAATTAATTTCCTTGCGTTGCCTACGTGTGGAAATCCAGCGCACTCCTTGAGATTTTCCGAAGGGCATTCGCCATCGAAGCTCGTTAGTCGAAAGCAATAAAAGCGGTCATCCAAGCAATGACACGGTGTGCTTCGAGGTGTATGTAATGACCTTTAAAGCTGAAGAAGAAGTGAAAAAAC